>JAPMOB010220440.1:0-21115 GCA_029875015.1 Lepomis gibbosus | reverse complement strand
TCTGTTGTGAGAGCTCACTCCTAAAGTCATTTATTGTTTTCTCAGTTCTCACTCTAAAGTATGAAGGCTGATGTGAACTCTTGTATATCTAACTCTTGCATGTCATATATGGTAAAAACAGGCAAGTGATCGCTTAAGTCATTTATCAGTAATCCACTTTGAACAATTTTTTGAACATCATTTGTGACAATATTATCAATTACTGAAGCACACGAGCTAGTGATTCTGCTAAGTTGTGTAATTAGAGAAAAAAGAAATCTTGTATACAATGCATCTAAAAAATCTGAAGTAAACTTACATTTAGATTGATTGAGAAAATCAATATTGAAATCACCAGAGAGTGCTATTATTTTGAATCAACTTGTGAATGTACTGATATAATCCTTAATTTTGTTGAAATTTGCATAAAGACTACTGATGTTGAAATGAACAAGCGACAGACTATCCTTTGGATTAACATTTAAATTAAATTCATAATCAGTATAATATTTAGTGGTGTCACATATTTCATTCAACCAATGGCTATCAGGGTCCAGGTCCTTATCAAAATCATGCATGCTTTGCTCTTTAATATCAAATCTTGTCAGTGTTATACTTATCTAGTTTTAAATAATAACAACTAAAAATCTCCATAAAGATGTATTCAAAAGACAGGTAGAAAACGAAATACTGGTGATTAAACATTCCCTTCCCACTCTTTCCCCGCTCATCCCACCCCCTCCCACCTCCCCCCGCCCTCCCATTCATAAAATAAATCTGCGCTCATAATAGTTCCTCTCCCAGGAATTTGATCAAAGTTACAGTCATTGTGACAACTAAGAAAAATCATCAAAAGTTCATAAGCGCAAGAAAAAAAGAAAAAAAAAGTCAAAATAAAATTGCCTCATAGCAGCCTTACCAAGTCACTGCACTGGAGTTACTTAGTCCTCTATAGTTGAAATGAAGAGCTCAGCCTTACTTGCGTCCTGAAATAGATGATTGTCTTTCCCTTTGGTGAACTTTATTGTCGCGGGGTACAGAAGGAAAGCCTGAAACCCCTTTGTACGGGCTTCATGCATCACCTTGTAGCATGATTTGCGACGCTTTGAAGTAGCCTCGCTGTAGTCCGCGGCAAACTTAAGTTGGATATTAGCCACTTCTGGGGGATTTTTCCTGGATTCTTTGAGGATACGATCGCTGTCGGTGTACCGGAGACATCTGACGATCAACGGACGTGGTCTCCGCGGCTTACCCCCGGTGCCTGGATCGGGCAGACGTCCAAGCCGGTGACATCGCATCAGCTCCGGGCAGGTGCCAGTAAGAGCAGGGAACCACTTGGGGAGGTGTAGCCTACTCGCAGGTAATCCAGAGCATTTGCACCTCAACTCCTTCTTTTAGATTGAATATTTACAGATTATCTCTCCGTGCGCGATCCTCCATTTCTGTGAGTTTTGCTTGATATTTGTGCATTGTTTCCACACACTAGTTAGACAGTTTGTTCAGCCTCACTCACGCGCTCTTTTAAATGGGTTGTATCTGAGCGTATTATCCGTATTTCCTCCGTGTGCTTGGATAAAGTTGAATGCATAGGCCTACTATCAATGCGCTTCTCAAGCCTATTGATGCGTGATTCGGCTTTCTCGTCGGCCTCTTTAAAGTATTTGGCCATTAAATCATCAATGGCCTTACTCAGGGCCTTCACCCAGCTGCTTGTTTACTTCCGTCATAATGTGTTGTTTGGCTGCAGACGACTGTCTTGTTTCTCGCATTGACAAGATATAAGTTTAAACTGAAATTGTCCTTCTTTACATAACAATCTTGTCACACGTAGCCTACCAAGGTTTATTTGAGCGTTTAAGGAGAGTGTTGCGCTGACATTTCCTCCATAACTTGGTGCAGAAAATGTGCTCAGAATGCAGGAAATTAAGTGGTCTATGCGCAAAGTGGTTAATGTTACAATATTTACTAGTTCCATTTTTATATACAGTCTGCGGTTCCATCTTGTGGTTGAAGATAGTGCGGGGAGGGGGAGCGTCACCTATTTTTTCCCACCTCAAGCACTGGTAAAGAAGAAACATTATAAAGTGTTTAAATGGAGGCATGCTAGCCAAGCTACACTGATTGATACAGACACTGCCACTTGATGCACTACAACTCGTACAATTGCGTTTGAATACAGCTTAGATAGGAGTCAAAATCTACCTTATTATATCATTATAAGGATTTGGGATACAGCAAAGCCAGGAACATGTTCCTTTTCTTTCCGGTAGGAGGGAGCAATTTGCGCCCTCATTATTGTCTGCCGGAAACGGGAAGTAGAAGAAGCTGCTTGCTAATGTTGCTAACTAACACGGAAGCAGCATAGCGTGCGAACTGGTAGCATTAAACCTACAAACGAAGACGCCCTCAATTGCGTTGAAAGGTAACCGCGTTGTTTTTTGTCGTTACTGCATGCATTTAATGTACACTTCTCAATTATTTGCACCGTCAAGCGTGAGAAATATTGATGCATTGTAGTCGAAACAGACAGTTAGCTGGACTAGCTGACCTTACATTATCAACAAAGAGACTGATGTGTAATCGTAAAGTAATTACTGCAGATGAGATAGTATGTCTTAAGCTGGTGTTCACTTTGAAGCCACAAATGTTAAGGTGAAATGTTAAGATTAAACTTTTTCTGTTGCATGCTCCCTTACAACAGATTTATTTGCAGAATAAAGCAATCGTATGTAACCGACGCTAGGTAGCGTTAGCTATGTTAGTTTAGCCGTAGCATCAGCACAGCTAAAGGCTAACTTACGGCAAAATGTTGACAACCACTGTCGCCTCCTGCTTTTATAACTAACTTACTACTAAAACGAACCAGCTAACCAAGAGCTCTCGAGATAACTTACTAGCTAACCTTATTATAAATGCATGATCAATGTTCGGCTGGAAAAACGGATTTTTTCGGTTCCCCAACTGTACATTGTACGCGAGCGTCAAGGCCCCGGAAAAGTAATGAGGTCAAGATAGTTGTTTCAACCTCCTGGAAGTGAAATGCCATTGGGCCTTCACTACCGTTAACGTTTTTACTCATAATTAACGTTACCCCGTTGTCTCGTCATATAGTGTCCAGAAAAAAAACAACGCCTTTTTGAACTTTAATGTAATTCAGTAAAACAGCCCTGTGATAAATACTTACGTATATTATTATATGTACTGTGCATTTAGTGAAACTGCTGCATATGGTATAACAATAAAATATAACTTCATTTTACATTAGCAGTCTTATACTAGTTTTGATATACCTTACTGGAATGCAGGTGACAAATTAAAGGAAACATCTGAATACAGGAGTGGAGTACTGCTGCAGGTGCAAGGGCTGTCATATAGGGCACAAAGAGCCACAGACTGGTTTGACATGGTGTGAATCATCAATCCAACTGAACAACCGTGGGAGGTTTTAGAGGGCCATTCCTTTCATTTGTCACCAATTTAATAAATCTGTAACTATTTGTTAGACATTCATTACCCTGTGTTTTAAAGCTTTCAGGCTTGGATCTGAGGTCCTGTGCCATTTTCTTTTTGAACTCATCATTTACCTCTATCATGGCTGCATCCTTGGTTTAGAGATTTTGTCTACATTAAGGAATTGGAGACAGATGGACTAAGTTTTGGATTAGGATAAGGAAAGAAGGACCACTTCCACATCTGTTTGTGAAAGCAAGAAGTGATCTTAAAGTCTGCAGGTGCCCTCATTCTGTGTCAGCAGTGCCGCTCACTCAACCACCATGTCGGATGGCCGGATCTACGTGGGTAATCTTCCAGTGGATGTCCAGGAGAGAGACATTGAGGATCTCTTCTACAAATATGGAAAAATCCGTGATATTGAATTGAAGAACAATAGAGGCACTATCCCATTTGCCTTCGTCCGTTTTGAAGACCCACGGTGAGTTTTAGAGATGGTCTTTGGAAAGGCGAATGACATACCCCTTATTGGATACCTTAAGTTTTGTGGTATAATATCATCTCCAGTGACTGACTGCAGGGAATGGAAGGAGACGGCATTTCCAGCTCTATGTCCGCTAGTGAAACGGGCGTACTTTGGTAAGGAGTTCTTTGCTCTCTTCTCTTAGGGATGCAGATGATGCTGTCTATGGAAGGAATGGATATGCATATGGAGACTCCAAGCTGCGTGTAGAGTATCCTCGATCCTCTGGTGCTAAATTTGGTGCTATGGGAGGAGGAGGTGGTGGTGGTGGAGGAGGAGGAGGAGGAGGAGGACCTAGGGGAAGGTTTGGACCCCCAACTCGAAGATCTGAATTCCGGGTCATAGTGACTGGTAGGTGGACGTCGTGAGTCATAGCCAGTTAATATTTTTCTCTCCTACACGCCACCCTGGAGGTCAAGGGGATTGGTAGAATGGTGGATCTAAGAGTCATAGGCAGATATGTTTCTCTTTCTCTCATGGCGGACTGGAGGACAAGGAAACTAGTAAAGGACATCATGAGTCGTAGTCAGATATGGTTCTATCTCATGGCGGAATGGAGGACGAGGGGACTAGTAAAGGACATCATGAGTCGTAGTCAGATATGGTTCTCTCTCATGGCGGAATGGAGGACGAGGGGACTAGTAAAGGACATCATGAGTCGTAGTCAGATATGGTTCTCTCTCCTGGCGGACTGGAGGACAAAGGGGACTAGTAGAGGACGTCATGAGTCGTAGACAGATATGGTTCTCTCTCTAATGGCGGACTGGAGGACAAGGAGACTAGTAGATGGATGTCATGAGTCGTAGGCAGATATGTTTCTCTCTCTCTCTCTCTCATGGCGGACTGGAGGTCAAGGGGACTAAGTGGATGAGGTCAAGTCAGCTCCTTAAGTCAAGTCAGTGAAAAACAAAACAGTAAACTGAAAACCGGTCATGTTGGCTGCATAATCCCAATCACCGACTATAGTGACTGGTAGGTGTAATTTTGTCATTAATTATAAAATTATTTGTGTGCTACTTTTATCGCATGTTTATACTAGCTGTTAGAATTGGACTGCTAATCTAAGACCAACCCCATAAAGTCTAAGGCTTATATAGTTGCCTGACTTGACCAGTCTACTACTAAAGCAGATTCCTGTACCATGCAAAGTAGTTTGATAGTGAGTGGAAAAGAGGGTAGAAGTTTACCTGCCCTCAGAGGGTTAAAAAAATAAAATTCATATTCATCTTTCCTATTTAGAATTAAGGTGGCCATGTATTTGAGCATGAAACTCTGAGTTATGTCATCAGCACTGACAATGGATAGCTGTATTGGGGAACAAAAGTCAGTACAATAGTACACTTAAACTTACAAGTAAACTGCAAGTCAAAGAGCATAGCAATAAGAAACAGCCTATCACATAGCTTGCAATTCCCTTCGTCGTAGTAGTTGAAGTAGTTGATAATTATTTAACTTATGCTATAGTTAATATTAAGGCTGTGTACTCCATAACAACAGCTAATGAAGCTCAGAAAAACAGGATTTTAGTGCCATTTGTCATTTCTAACTGATGGGAAAATGATTTGTCAGGAATAAGGTTAATCAATCAATGATGAGTGTAACTTAACCATATACTATTATGCTCTCCTATTATTCAGGAGACTCCACTGTGTGCTGACTAATTTAGAGAAAACTTCCTAGATAAATTTACATTAAGAAAGAAGACACACACAACCCAACTCTTCCTACTTCTGTCTTTTTAAATCTAGCTTTTTCAATTGCTGTATAGCTCAGAATTCATAAAAATGTCTTAAAACCAATTAATAAAGGTGCTGTTTAATTCAAAGTCATAATACTTTGGACAAAATATGAAACCAGTCCCTGCAGTGATTTTTAGATTTAAAGTGCCAGGTTATTTGAAGGAAGAAATTAAGTATGGTCGCCATCACATTTCTTTTCCCTGTTCCAGGGTTGCCACCAAGTGGGAGCTGGCAGGATCTCAAGGATCACATGCGCGAGGCAGGAGACGTTTGTTTTGCAGATGTGCAGCGTGATGGAGAGGGTGTAGTGGAATTTCTCCGTAGAGAAGACATGGAGTACGCCTTGCGCAGACTTGATCGGACTGAGTTTCGCTCACATCAAGTGAGTTTCAGTGCTGATGAGATTTAATTTTCCTTTATCCTTTTCAGATAGTTAAATGGGGAAAAAAATCACATTTCTTTTCCTTTTGTAGGGCGAGACTGCTTATATCCGCGTCTTCGAGGAGAGGGGCACCCCCAACTGGGGTCGGTCACGTTCCCGCTCCAGATCCAGAGGACGCTATTCACCTCCCTACCATAACAGAGGATCACCCCCTCCACGCTACCAGTCACCGCCACGCCATGCTATGTCGCGCCATAGCCCACCCCCCAGGAGGCACGCTCCACAAAACCATAGCCCACCGCCGCGTCATTACCGGTAGAAAGGCCCATCATTTATAGAGGAATCTGGGAAACTGTTTTGTAATTCTACTTTTATTTTTATTTTATTTTTAACCCCAGGCCTCCTCATAGGATACATCTGTTATTTCTTGCTACATACATTCCATAGTCAAGGTCTCCTGAACACCCTTCCCCTCCCCACAGCCTTAAAGATTATTTTTCTTTGTTCTTTAAACACCCATGTGTTATCTGGAAAGCAGGATTGTCTTCTTAGCAAGGTTAATGCATTTGATCATCGTATAACAAATTAAAGGATTTCTTTTATAAAGAAAACCTGGGTTGTGATGGCAAACCCTGGCAGGAACCAGTACACACAGACGTAATGTTGAATTGTCCAAAACAAATTGCACAATTCTGCAGCTATCAGGTTAAAGGTCAAACTACATTTTAACTTCTTGACAAAAGTTACCTTTTTATGACACATATTTGTCAATCTAAGAACCTGTGGAGCTAATCAATATCCTCCTGATTTCAAAACATGTAAAATTAGTGACCCTTTTAGAGTAGTGACACATGTTGACTGTGTGCCTCACCTTGTCAGATAATTTTTTAAATGTATGAACCTCTGTCTGAGGTGGCCTGTAGGTGGACTATGATTTGTTTGCTTCAGTTGTGTTTTGTTTTGTTTTTTCTTTATCAATAAAATGGAAACTTTTACTGTGACTTTTTCATTTATTGTCCTAAAGCATGTATTTAATACATATGTACTATAGTCATTGGAGTAAACTTTCCTAAAGGATGAAACATATTTAACTTGTGTGTGGACATAGAACTAATGCTGAATGTGTCAGGTTATACTGCCTGGGACACCACAGTCCATTATATAAAACTGCTTTTTAAAGACAAGTCATCGCCAGCTAGTACAATGATGGGCCTGAAATGAAAGTCATTAATTAGATTTTTTTTTTTTTACACGTGATGCCTAAAGCAAGTCAAAGTAACCTCTGTTAAAATAAGGAAAGTATGTAAAGAGGTATATTGAGCAGTATGCTATGAAATATCCCACACTGATTGTCTGTAAATGTACTGTATATTCTGAGATGTAGCCTATTCAACGTTGATCTTAGATACTGTTAGCGTTGCTGAAATGTAATCCTCCAGTGAGTTAACAAGATTGAGTTTTTTGTCTTCACGGTTTCGGATCTGAAGTGACTGCTTTTGACAGGCCCAGTGGACGGTGACAGGTCAGTGGTTCAAGTGCTCAGTTGAAATTAAGGGATGGTTTCTAATTTCTTTCACATTTGTCATTTAAACAACAGTAATGTAACAAAAAATCTAAATTCAACAGAAGCTAGTGTTAGGCTCTGAAATTCCTTTTGAGTGAAGACTGAATTTTGTCCTCAGATGTCATTAAAATTAGGATTAGCAAGCGATTTCGCCATGACCAGCCGCTAAAGACCTTTACAATGTACATGTGGTCATGTGAGTGTTGTTTTTAGATTGATCTGAAACTAAAAACTTGTACTTAAAGACCAGACACATACAAAGTAGACAAACAAGGCAACTGTTCCAAAATTACAGAAACAATCTTGTCATATAAAGATATTGTTTCCCTTACTTGTTTGGCTGTAACATCTCTATATTCTTACATAGAACATTTATATTAGACAGTTTGGAGGTAGGTGTGCAGGTGTATACATATTTAAGAACTTATAAAAGTGTCATTTATGAAAATACACATAAGGCACATGGAATGCAAAATATAATATTTTTAATTGCAATAAATTAATTATACCAGGTAACAATTTCAGAAGACACAAAAAAATAAAAAATATATTTATTTCCAATGGCATATTTTTATCTATCAGTTCATCATTATCAGATAAAGCCCATATACAGACATTGTATTGCATTTCATTAATATGTAGTTATACAATAAGTCCATTTTTCTTTAACACATTGTATACAGTAAATCTTCTGACAACAAACAGCAAGACACAAACAGCAATACTCAGGCATGTTTTAGAAGATCTTATGGAGACACAAGCGGTAACACTGGAATTTAAGCCACAGTGAACCAAACATTGGTGTGTTTTGGCTATTTTGCAACAGTGAATGGCACTAATAAATCATATATTCTGACATACTTAAGCTGGCATACAGCCATGTAGGTAGTTTTGTAGTTATCTGCTCAGAATTTATGATATCCATATGAAATTTCTGTCAAACAGATCACGTTCACAGACATTACTGGGATTACTTTGGAATTACTTTCTACACCAAATAGGGTCAATTTAAACAACTGACATCAAGGTCTGCAAAACATTGTGTTTGGTAAAAGACATTCACCTCCACTGTATTGGATTAGCAGTGTTTATCTAAAAACTCACATTCACACATAAAACCAAAAATATCTTCATGGCTACATACCACTCTCTAGCTACCACTGAACTGACACTTTAAATGTAATAAGTTGACTCTCTGGTAGTTTTCTGGACAGTGAAAACTCATGAAAAACGATGGCTTCAAAAAGATCAGATGTTACATATGATGACTATTACAGGGAATAATTGTAGGGCATTAGATCAAATGAAGCAGGCCGGCCGTCAATTTGACTGATTCTTCAAATAAATAAATGAAGGAGGTACACACTGTGTACACACTAGCTTAACATAAAAAATATACTGTAACTGAGGCAAGGTGTCCACAGATGTGATACTGGCTTAAGCCTCAACTGAGAGGCTAAGTGGTTAGCAAGCAGAGCTCCTTTTTAACAGGCATGAACATGGGGCTCTCGAGGTAATAATGAAGCTTGGGCATATGAAAACAATCAACTAGAGGATGTTAAAGACAAGGCAACCAAGACTGGCAGGGCAAGACCGTGGCAAATAGGCTAATCAACTGCTCTGAAGGTGGAAGTGAAAGAGAGAGGTGCAGAGGAAGCATGCTGCTTTTACTGCACAAGCCTTTGAGTTTTCCATCAGCCCAAAATGAACCATCACAGCAGCACTCACAATGCTGTATGGATGCAGACCCTGTCAGCACTGTACCGTCTTGATGTCGGAAGAAACAGCAGCTGAATTCTTCAGCCTGAGCAGCAGTGTCTTATGGTAAGCATGTTGTACTGAGTGTCTGCATTAACCATTTGAATCAGCTGATTCCAAAAGTATTGATCTGCACAGAAATAAAAAGCTAGGAGAGGGGTCAAAGAAAGAAATTAAGCAGGATGAATCACATCTTAATTAATGCATAGACAAAGCTGAAGAGGGAAGGAACACAATGTGTGAGAACTCAGGTGCCAGAGGAAAGGGCAATCTTGTAAACTATGTGCAATCATGCCAGACTGCACAGATTTCACAGGTTTGGTCTGGATATCCTGCAAGCTTGTGTGCATCAGAGGCAAACACAGGATGAGGAGCATCAAGCCTCTAAGAAGTCAGCAAGCAGCCCTCAAAATGGCTATTGAGAAGCAAACCACACATGCTACTTGGACACAACCTAGCACTGACCTGAGCAAGGAGTCAGTCAGTGGTAGTATCTCTAATGTTTACAAAACCATATCATCCAATAATGCCAGACATTATTACTGAAAATATATTTTAAGTGCATCACAAGATGTTTACTCATGGTAGCTACTATTTCAGCAAAATAAAAATACTGGCAAAATATTCAAGTGTATCACAAGATGCATGGTAGGGATAATTGAACAACGTTAACCTCGTGAAATATGTAGAATGACTCTACAATGAAGAATTTGGTTGCTGTATCCCTGAAAAAATAGCTAAATTTAAGGCAAAATAAATAACATCCTGAAGCATTTTCAACAAGGGTACATTCACAAAGTGAACAATAACACTTTAAAAATACATTTACTGGCAATAGTTGCATCTCCTGAATATAGAGAGGAGCAACTGGAGAGACGTTGTTGCACAACTGTCTTAGAATAACAAGCAGTTTTAATTACCAGTCTTTTCAGTACTTACCAATCACTCTATTTAATTAACATTGATCCCTTTCCCCTTAAATACATGACCGTCAGTATCTTGAAACAATTCAGCACAAGGAAATGTAGGAGCAGCAGCCGAACAGCAGCGTCACTTGTTTTCTATGAGAGTCTGCACTTTGTGGACCAAGTCTCGTGCCATCATCAGGACCTGCGGGACATTGTGTCGCTCTGCCATTTCTGAGAAGAGAGTATAAAAAAAAAGCGTGGCTTAAAAAGGTTAACTGCTTAGTAATATTGATAATATTGAACAGTTTACTTTTTACTTAATACTGAGTAAGTAAAGTTTGCTTTACATTTCCTGTTATAGCATTTGTTTTATCTATTTTGAAATTATATAAGCACTGGCAATTGGCAATTGCTTCCATCATATTATAGCATTTGTATTATCATTTGTCATTGTCTTACCATTAAAGAACTTGATGATGTCTGTGAAGTCCATGTTATTTTCCAGGATGATGTCTCTATACATCTCCACCAGTGCCAGAGCAATGAAGAGCACAAAGTGCTCAGAGGAGGTGTACTTGGCCGCCCAGATTGTTTCCCAAACAGAGAACACGTCATCATACACCATTTCTGTGCAACAACCGCCAAAAAGAAAGCAGATCACATTCAGCATCATGTTATGTAAAATGCTAAATTTGGCTCTTTAATGGGCAAATCAAACAAATATCATGAGCCCTTCGCTTCCCATCACCTCTTTTGAAGTCAAGCAGAAACCAACGATAACAGAAGTAGAAATGAGTATAGTCTCCATTCTGCTGCATCAGTTCAAACAGCTCAGAGTCCAGGATCTTTTAGTATAAAGACAAAACGGCATCATTACACTACAGCTTTTGCTTGCATGCACGCATCCATACTTTGTGTTTGTGCACATATCTGTATATACCTGGATAAGAGAACGCATATTGGCAAAGTGAGAGTCCATGGCGCCTCCATGAGGAAAATTCTGGTTCATCCTCTTCATCAGTTCAGTGAAACAGCTAAATGCCATGACCTCTGGGAAGCAGACACACACACACACACTCACATTTAAAAAGGTACCAGTTTAGCCATTTATATGCATTTAGGCAAAGTGTAGACTAACAGAGTTTGCACTAAAGTTTCACTGACCATCGTCCAGAATAACCAGCAGGGGAGCCAGCAGATCACACATGCCCTGGACGTAACCTATCTCCAGATGTTGCCACACGTAACTACAAAGACAACCAGATGTTTCAGATTTTTTGTTTTGGGTTGAGACAAACTTCAGAGATGTTCAGCTTCGTGACACATTTACCTGCACATGATGTTACGCAACTTGTCCAGATTCTCAGGAGTAAAGTACCAATATGTCCTGTCACAACGTCTGACATCTTTGTCAATGCGATGTAAATTGATCAAGTACATGTCCAGTGTTTCTTGCTACAAAAATAACAATGAATTCTGTTAGTGAATGCTTATGATTAAAAGAAGTATGCCATGAGTCATGTGCAATGCTTACAGAATAGGTTTGTTCTTCAGAGGATTCATCGTGTTTGGTGTCTCCTCCCACCTCTGCAGACTCTGGTTCAGTGAGCACATTTTCCATCTCAGGCTCATCTTCCGAAAGGCCAAAGTCAGTGCCCTCAGGACTGGTGTTACAGGCTGTGTCCAGATGGTGATCTAGGACAAGGTCCACTGATGCCATTTTCTCTCTTTGTGCAAAGGAGACAGGGGGTGCGGCAAGCCCTGCCAAAGGCCGAGCCTTGATATTCTCAGAAGTCACACATGTTATCCCTGCAGGAATCTCCTCCATTTCCAGGGCAGAAGGAGAGTCATCTGAATCTGCTGTGTCTGGAGACTGCCGTGAGTGGGACGATAATGAAAGGCTCCCCCTTGACGCTGACTGTAGAGCATTCAGTACGTGTCTGACAGGTGAATTTGAACCAGGTTTCTCAAACGGAATTTCTGCAGCTTTTGTGGTTTCAACCAAGTGAGAAACTGCTGCTTCAGCATCATTTCTTTCTGACTCTGTGGTACAGGCCTTTGTCAGTTGTGATGTGTTTTTGTCAGAGGTTGTTTCAGGTTTTGCAGGAATCGCTGGCTTTTTTTCATTCAGTGGATTAGTATCTTTTTCTGCTGTAGGTGGATATAATTGCACCACTTCCAAATCTTTGCCTTTGTGTGCTTGGAAGGTCAGGGTTTGTCCAAGTGGAGGTGCTTGGAAATATTCGTTATGAATCTCTGTTTCTAGCTTTAGGACATTAGTGTTCTCTGGAATACATCTTAAATTCTTATTTGTGTCTACTGCTTTTAAATCTTCAGATTGCTCATTTGTTGTTATATCTTTTTCTTTTACTTCAGGTTTATCCTCAGATTTAGATGCCTCTTGAGACTTACTGATTCTACAGTCTTTAACCACCTCACTTTCTGAATCTGTCTCCATTTGTGTCTCTGAAACCTTGTCCTTGGCTACAGGACCCATTACATCCTCCCCTACTGGCTCTGATCCAGTTGTAGTTTTCTCATTTAAGACCTCTGATGCTTCCACTGTCTGCTGAGAGGTTGTAGATCCAGCAGCTGACTCTGTTACAAGAGGACTGTTTTCTGAACCTTGACATTGATTTGACAGGCTTTGGGAGGACGGGTTGCAGGAGGGATTTTGTGGATCTGCAGTGTCACTCGTGATGTCCTTCAGTGGACAGCTGTGCTGTACTTCACCTTCCTCAGCCCTGGGCTCAGTTTCAATTGGATCCCCTGCCTCAACCGATAGAAACACCTGATAACAAAGTGCAGATGGTGAGCAAGCAATACATTTGGTATCCTGTAGCAATGAAATGGACAACTATTGAAGGGTTACACCAGTGGTTTTGCATGTTTCACCCCATTAGCAACAAATCAGACATAACATTACAGCGGAAAAATTTCCAAAACATACTATAAGTTCTTAGAATGACTTTCAACCTGTTCAATTGCATTACTGTATAAAAATCTGAGATTGGAAACATATATGAGAAGTAATATGTGATGATGATGCTAGATTACTTTATGAAAACTTTGTGCATGTGTGGTTCCCAGTGGACGTATCCTGATGTTCCCCTGGCTTTTCCTCTAGCACCATCATGAGGTTGACATTTGGATTTTTTTATGAAATGTCCCAACAAATATGGATTGCCATGAAATTTGGTGCAAACATTCACATCCCCCTCAGGATGAAATGCAGTAACTTAGGTGACCCTGACTATTCATTTAGTGTTATCATTAGATCAGGAATGTCATGATTCATGACCAAATACCTGTAAAACTAATGGCAGTTCAGCCTAAATACAGCTTCACAGAGCCATTAGCATGGCTATAGACTCATAGTCTTGTTAATGTAAGAAACAACCAAACTCACATTAATCTTCATACACTGTCTGCCTGTAATTTATCTTTCCTGCTTAATTTATTAACACAGCTCACCAATGCAAAGTTGTTTTGCCAGTGAACTATGAATTGTCTGATTTGATTTTGTTTTTTGCAATAAAATACAAAGAATAAGACAAAGAATAAAGGTGGCAAAATATTTACCATGACTCTTTACCTATTCCAAAAAATTTAATTGTATTAAAATTTTAATGAAAGGTATTAAGTTATGGTATGCTTTGGAAATTAGCCTATGGTAAACTATATATAAGCTGTAAAACGTGGGCTAACAATTACTGTATTACATGAAAAAAACACTGGTATGGTCTTTTACTAGAGATGATTGTTGTTGTGATGTTCATGCTCATGAGAAACTACCTGGGCGCTACTGCTGGAATCACTTTGCGAGTGGGCATTCTGTTGATCTGAGCTGCTACTGAGAGATGACTGGAGTGGGGAAAAGCACCACACAAAAAGCAGAACTGTCAGAAAACTTGCTTAGAAATGTCTTTGTTATACAACAAACAGTTCCCTTTTGTGTTCTGCCTGTGGTGAAAATGGTTACATAATGCTGCACATTTTATGCTATGAGGTCAAACTTGCATCTGTACTGATGGTCGAATCCCGCTGCACTGGTCCTCTTTCCACACTGGCTCCAGACGAACATTTGGCGAGGGCCTCTGCATGTTTCTCTCTCTCCCTCTGACGGACAATGGCCTCACAGCCCTGCCACTCCTTCATAGTCTGCTCATACATTGTCCGCATCTGCTCATCGATCTGGAACAGAAACCTTGTGTAAACTAAGATTGTAACTTACATACCCCATGGTGTAAAGACACATGTTAGAATTATACTGTAGACAGCACATAGAAATACCTTTAGCCGGCATTTCTCAGTCATGGTGAACTGGTAGTGTCCCAACAGGAAGGGCCAGACCTCTTTGCGTAGTGAAGGAGCCACACCACCAAAATACACAAGCCTGTGTATCTCCTTTTCCTCATAGGCCTGAACAAGATAAAGTCTGGTCACACGCAATTTAAAATAAACATTTAATTCCGCCATGAAATAAAACCAAAATATATCTTATGGCCTGGTGTTTCAGTGTGAATCTTACAGAGCTGTCCTTGAGGAACCTGCTCCAGACCTCCACAGAGAGGCCTCCACTGACACCACAGGGCACATCAGGGTCAACTATAGTGGTGTTGACCAGAGCAGAAAGGTGGGTACGAACTGTAGACAGATGGCGGCAGTATGCAAGCCCTGGAGAGGAAAGATGCACATTATCACATTGACAAGAACTAATGTTTTGCCAGGAACAATTTGAATGAAGTGATTCGCCAGTTAATCAAAGTTAACCCCCAGTTGTTTATACTCACATCCATAGAAAGCTCGGGAGATTATTTGGTATTTCATTGTGTCACAGAGGAGCTTTAAGGGAGCCCTGGTAGGAAAGGGAAATGCCTAATTTAGTCAAATGGTGTAATTTGAATTTCCATTTGAGTTTGTCTCTTTCGTACCTTTCGTGATTACAGCCATTAGGCAGAGAGCCATCAGAAGAGCCATTCTGTGAGCAGGAGGAGCACGAGGACTTTCTGGGCGTCGGTTGCCACATGTTCACACCCTGGTCCATCAGCTCCAGAGCCACTGCACCGCATAATAGCCCTTATCATTACCATTCCTACTATCATGACTATCATAAACAATTGAAAACCAGATGAAATTCCAGTAGATTTGGACATAAAAGTGCATGTCTGCAAATAATAAGAAAAACTGTGGATATATGGAATGGAAAAAAACAAACCGAGTGAGAGGATGGAGATGTGGCGGACAAATTACTGCATGTTCATGCAAAGTCTCTTATAATGTGAAATGGAGACATGGGCACTAAATAGGCAGGAAAAAGATATGAAATGTGGCATTAGAAAGAAATGAATAAGACAGATGACAACAGATTTATCTAAACTGAAACTGTCTAAACTGTACATCAGTATTAAGAGAATAATGTAATCGTAGATGTAATTTATAAATGATGCTTTATTAGATTAGCTCAGGGAGGCAGAACATGAAGATTAAAGACCCTTACTGTACTCCATCTGATTGCCAGGAAATAGTATCCGAAACACATAATCGGTTGCTTCATCATCTTCCTTATCTGACACAGAATCACATGAGCCATGTGGACTCCTCTTTCGCAGTTTGGGGAAAACCTTTCCCTGTGAATGGAAATGCAATGTCCTCATCTATGCTAACTCTAAATCATTGTAATATGAACTGTTACAACAAAGTATAGTTGTAGAGTTATTGCCTCTAATACTGAAAATGAGAAGCTACAGAAGTGTTTTTCTATCTTCTGTTACATGCTGACCTTTCCTCTCTGATTCCAGAGTGGTGGGTCCAGCTGTCCATGAGGTAGTAGCCCGGTCTCCAGGCATGTGAGAAACTGGAGGAGGTGGCCTCCTTTGGGGAAATGTAAAGGAGGTCTCTGGATCCCATCCTGGCTCACCAAAACTACTGTCCCACCACTGTTCACTGGAGAAATGAACACAAAAAATAACAAGGTAAGAAAGTGGTAAAACTCCTGCTTTAGGTTCTTAAAGAAATATGAGGGGGTTACTATACCTTGCTGATGACAGTGGAGATACACAATCTCGTCCAAACGAATTGTCATAGCATAATCCCAATAAACACTGAAGGAAGCATGAGAGAATGGGAGCCATTCAGTTAACTGTGTAAAAATAAGGATTTATTCTTATTAGACTGAGTTCAAACTAACCTTTTCTCAGAATCTAGCTCCCCTACGTTGCCATTCATCAGC
The DNA here is from genome assembly GCA_029875015.1 of Lepomis gibbosus. Taxonomy (NCBI): domain Eukaryota; kingdom Metazoa; phylum Chordata; class Actinopteri; order Centrarchiformes; family Centrarchidae; genus Lepomis; species Lepomis gibbosus. Next base: position 4,580 of record JAPMOB010220440.1, on the reverse strand, counting down.
TGATTGGGCGTCCATTTCAGTGTCATGAGATCTGCAGTTTGATGAAGAGAAAGGTAGCCTGGGATGGCCTCCATGTCATCTCTCTGCAGAGACATGTAAGAGCTTTCAAATCACAGCATGCCTTCCTTAATAAGCAGATTGTATTAAAAAAGGAAAGATGCACTGAAAAGGAAAAACTTGTACCGGCTGCACCAGGACATTGTTCTTTCCAAATAGAAGTGTGGCTCTGGAGTTTTGGTGGAGTGATTCGACATAATCCCTCACCCACATGAGAGGGCGATCATCCATGCTCCCACTGGACTGCCTCTTCTGGATCTGATCCAAGTTAAGAAGACATCAGAAGTATTACACATCTAACATTACATACAGTAGTTTACAGCAGGTTATTCGATTAAAATCTTCAAGTCTAACCAGTGCAGGCCGTCTGGAGGGTGAATCCTGCCGACAGTGGCCGCTGTGGATGCGGTGCCGCTGCACAAGCTCATCAGCAGATGGGTCTGTCCAGAAATGGTCAGCGGTCTTAACTTTGGTGTATTCCAAAGCACAAGGGCCAACTGTAAAAACAAGGCAAATCAGTTTAAAGTCATTCAGATATTACCAAGTTTTGAATAATTGAACATATGATCTGATAGGAAGGCAAAATAAAGGGCTGATTGTAATAGTGTGGTCTATTTATATGTTAGTGCAGAGTTTATAAATACCTAATAGAGATGCAAGAATTGGTCCATCCACAGGATCCAGCAGCATGGCTTCTTTTTCATAGAAGGCACTGCCGGAAACAATATTTAGAATGTTTTTTTTAAAAATGACACCCAACTTTCTGTTTGCGTATCATAGTTGTGATATGTGTACAACAGCTATAAAAGAATAAAATGTTTGAAAATTCAAAAAGGTTGAGAAAAAGGTTAGACACCTTCAGCTGTTTTAGAAATCAGTAAAGGAATCGGTTCCCACATAGAACTACTTAAGGCAAAATTATGGTATTGAATGAAGGAGATAAACTTTTATAGCCAGTAGATTGCATTGCATTCAATAATGTATAATAATACCTGCTGTTCTCCACCAAGTACAGGACAATTTTGTCCAGGAGCTTCTCCATAAGTGCAGTTCGTATCCACAGGTGTTTTAGCGCCTGAGGGGGGAGGTTGGCCAACTTGGATTGCCGGCCGCGGTCATTACTCAGTGAAGAATTGTTCTGCTTGCTAAAAAACAGAAATGAAGCCTGACAGATGAGATGTCTATACAGGTTGTTTGACTGGAACAGACACGAGGCATTAGGGTGCATTATAGCATGTAAAATTAGAATTAGAGATTTGTGAGACTAGAAAGGAAAGAATGCATATAATGATTTCATGTCACTGGCCTCTCACAGGTAGAAGTTAACGCTTCACCTGTTTTCAATGAGCTGTTCCAGCTCCTGGACCTTGCGGCAGAGTTCCTCGGCAGGCGAAAAGCTTTTTGCCGCCTTCATGAAGAGCGCTGCAACCTTGTTGCTGCACAGCAGGCCTGCAATACGACGCTTTAACCCATGAAGCATGCAGGCCTCCACTACAGCTACACACACAAAGACACACACAAAAACACGCACACATGCACACACACACACACACACACACAAACAAATAGAATATTAGTCAATATTTGAGTTTCAGTTTAATTCATGTATTTGTTTTCTTTGAGGTGAGATTTTTTTATTTGCCCTTGAGGGTTTTTTTTATCTCATGAGCACGCTCAATGTTTTCAACAGGTTAAAGGCAAGTGCAGGTGGCACAAGTACAAATAGACTGAAATCTGCCGAACACTGTCTATCGTTGCTAGGATATGAGGGATGTGAATCACACACGCCTCTCTCCTGGTTAGTAGCAACACTTTTGAAGGGTGTTAGTTTACTTTAATACACATCCATCCATCCACCTAATTATATATAGACATGACTAATAGCATTATGAAAATAAATTTTTAGGTTTTACATTGCTTGAACAGACTGTAGAGGATCATGTTGCACTGTGAGTATGAACTCGTAGGAGGTGACGGCTTGACAAAAACTGATGGCAACCATCATGCTGTGCTGTACATGTAAATGTGGTTGTAACCAATACTGTGACTTGTACTAATTAATACATCATGTGGTGTGTTAATATCTCTGGAATTAGATACAAAAGGCTGAACTATTTTAGGCAAAAAAGGCACATTTTTCTGAGACGCGCAAAACAAAATTATGCCACAAAATGACTCTCTCTTATATAGTTTGTTTAGTGTCACCCTCTTTATAGCCACATTTAATGTAGCCTATGATACCAATTCTTAAGCTAATAAGTCTAAAGCTGATGAAAAAGGCCTTAGCATGTACCCTGAATTATTGAACACCGTGCCAAAGACATATAGCTTCCTGTGCAATGTAAATACAATAGGTTTAGTGCAAATAAACATTTACCACAGAAGGATATGATGTGGCTGCTGTCTGCATGCACAAATTTCCTCGTTACTGCCTCCTCCATAATTTGTTTCACCTAAGAGAGAAAGGTACACAGTGAGACAAAACGTAGTCTGTCTGACACAGTTGCATAAGGCCACAAAGGTGCCATAATATTCTGTCTTTAAGTTCGTTATGGGTCAAACTCCAAAAACACTGTACCCTTCAGTTCCCATAATTTGGTTGTATCTCAGTGTAAGATCTCTCTGTGTCAGGTAAATACACACATCTTAGCACCATGTTTAGAAATCAGGCTTTTTCTGAATACATTTGTAGTCTCCAAGACGAACCTGAGATTACCCTTATGTCATTGTCAGGGTTGTTTTCTCTGACTTGACAAACCTTCTCCAGAGACACAGAAGACATCATACATATCGTACTAACTAGAACTGATCTTGATGTCTACAATCAGGGGATTTACCTTCTCAGTTAGCTTAGAAAAAATGGTTGCTCTCAAATCCCTTTTTAAAATTTTGGAAAAGGTAATATTCTACAATGTATTTATGTGTTTTGTAAAATTAACTGAATTTACATTAACATACAGTGGCAATTTGTTGCTGTATATCCACAGAATAAGAGAATAGCACACTATTACAGTCACTAAACAAAGTTTACTGGACTTCTATTGTATAAAAATGTGTCCACATTCACAAAATACCAGATGCCATGTCTATATAGCACAAAATTGTTTCTATTAATAAACAACCAGAAAAGTCTAGTTTGTAATACATCTATAGCAACCTAAACTAAAAATTTATAATCCGTGGATTTACTAAAACAAAAATCCATTATTTCAGTCTTTATATCTTAGATGTGCCCCTCCTTGGTGCAGGATGTAGCACCAGAGTAGATATTTGAGAGGCAATGAGTCACAGGTGAGGGGGAGCACGGACACGATAAGCCTGGAAGTACCCGGCTTTCTCAGCAATGAATTAAACATGCTGTTTTATATCCCTAGGGAGTCATGTAGTCACTGAACAGTTTGGAAGGTTCTGTGGTGTCCTCTCTTTAATTTCTATGGACATCAATATCCAAATGGTGCACAATTCAATTATAAATCCCACAGCTGGGGTAGTTTTTTTTTTCATTTAATGGCTGCTAGAGCACACACTAAAATGCCAATGAAACAGATTCCAAGGTCACCCCTTTAAGTTTAAGATAGTAAGATGGTGTGTTATGGGAATGTCAGTTTAACTGTTATCCCTTATAAGACACAGAGAGAGAGAGAGAGAGAGAGAGAGAGAGAGAGCATGAGAAAAACTGATTTTGCATTGATATGTTATAATCTGTACATGTGTTGTATCCCCCGCATCACACACACACACACACACACGCCCATAAAATCATCATCATCACTACCATCATCTGTATCATTGTCGTCATCATCATCATCATCATCACCATCATCGTCATCATGATCTTACGCCAGTCTAACAGCACATAACATACAATTTTACTGGTAGCCTACTTGCATCCTCTCTTACTATGTAAATTGAATGGTCATTTCTATGATAAACAAGCCTGTGGTGTGGCGTTGTCGTGGCTCAACCTAGATGAACGATGTCCACACACACACACACACACACACACACACACACACACACACACACACACCACACACAGTGTCTTGCTTACAGCGCCAGTAAACACAAACTGTGATGAGCAGGAAAGAAATAAAAATGCATCTAACCTCTTTCTTCACATTGCGCAGCAATTTCTGACGCGTCTCGGCCTCTGTCACAGGAGAAAACATAACCCTGATCAGATGCTGTATCGGAAATAAAGGATAGGATCACCACAGGAAAATAATAATAGAGGCGGCTGTACCTCCCATCGCTCCGTGCAGGGTGTAGCGGCTGACACGTACAGCTTATTTTAGGGGGAATGTCCAGAAAGCAATGTAGACAGCACTGGTTAAAAGGCAGAGAGGCTCCGAGATGCACGATGTGATCTTAGCGACTAAATTAAACCTATCTGTTACCTCTCAGCGAACCACCACCCCTTTAAAGTCACAGTAGCCTATACATTAAGCGATACAACGCCCACACCCCACACATATTGTCCCCTCCCTGAAGAAAAGAAATGTAAGTTGTGGGCTATTTATTGT
>JAPMOB010220438.1:0-31242 GCA_029875015.1 Lepomis gibbosus | reverse complement strand
TGACACACACACACACACATACACACACACACACAATATTGTACATGAACTATTTGCCTAATAGGTGCTCAAATTCCACACATGAGAAATTATACAGGCCTTGTTGTAGTAGTGTCAGCTTGAGAGGAAGTCCAGTTAATGACTATTGCGATTTGTCAGAAACCAAAATGACCATTTCAAGAACCCCAAAGGAAAGTATTGGATTCTAACATGAACTACAAGAAAAAATAAAGGGTTCCACTGCAGGGGATTCGCGGACAACACTTCAACTCTCGTCAGCTGAGAAAAAATGTTCTCACGTGTAAAAGCCTATTTGATGAATCAGATAATTTCAGATTTCAGAACGTGCCCATGCTCTGAGACAACACAGTTTTCTGTCGCTGACACAGCCCCAAATAAAAAGAAATCAGAGGCCTGGTCATTTCTTGAGAGGAGAAAAGCGGGTTAAACTGCGCAGCACAAATAGATAAATGCTCATTTGTTTGGACCGAACATTTATAAAAGACAAGGCTAATAAATGTGCACCAACGGAAAAGACGCACACGTGAAGGACGTTTTCCCACTTTTCTATTCACCACCGCATCGCAGGTGTATACAACATTCAAAGGCCCTTGAAAAAACATTGTGTGGCATCCGACAGTGTGCCTCTTCATGTTCTGTAATTGCACTAGCGCCTCTAACTGAGAGCGCGCGTTTTAAACCAAACAGTATTGGTAGAAAATACAGAAAGGAGAGAAGAGAGGGGACATTATGGGCCGCACGGAAACAAACACATGCGCTGTTCTTCACAACAATGACCCCTTGTATCCCCGCCATGCGACACACTGGCACCCAATCCAAAAATCACCACTTTTTTTCATTATCCATTAATGTTGACTGTGATAAGGGAATCCTAACCATGAGTGCATCTCTCTGTCTGATTCTCTGCCTCTTTGATTCCTCATCTCCCCTCCTTTCTTTGCCTCCTTTGTTTTATCTCAGGTGAATTGTAATCATGTGATCAAAACGAGCACCCCCTTCCCCCTTAAATGAAAAAGGGGAACAAAAAGCAGTTCAGTGCATATGAAACAAGAAAAGAAAAGAAGGAAAAGGCTTGTGTCTTCCCTTCTTCCGCCACTCTTTGTCCGCGTCCCAACAAACTCTGACACAAAATGCTCCAGGAGCGCGGTGACTCAGCCCGGGGAGCTGTGGTGGGACTGTCCGGTTCCTGGCGCTTTAAACCGGGGACCTTCAAAGAGCCACTCCGGGGATTTATCTCCCGCTGCGTAGTGGAGGACTTGCGGCCCTGCCTTGGTTTGACGTGAGTGTTTGTTTTGGCGTGTGTGTTTGTGCACGGCGTGCGTATAATGAAGGGAAATTAACAGGCACCACAAAGTTACATTGCTACATGAATTGATGACCTTTAAGCGAGACCACCAATGTCAATTGATTCAACACGTTTCCATGGCCACAAGATGTTTGACAGAAATTACCATGGTTAATGAAATAAGGCAGGTATTGGGTCGAATTTTAGACTATATTTCGCCTCTATTTAGATATTTGGCTCCGTGACAAAATGCTTCAAATATATATTTTATGGATTTTTTTGTTATATTTTCGAACTATCAGTGAGATTACATAAATTAAAAAGGAGAATACATGCTATTTTTTTTTATAATTTCCTAAATACATAACATTTGCTGTTGCCCTCGGGATAATGATGGGTAGCTTGACAGTCTGCAGATTTCGTTCAGACTGAGATAAACTGAATAATTAAAGAGAGTTAGAGAAAACTTAAATTATCTGACAGTTTAATGCTGCTGTCCTATAATACTCCAGTGCTGCAGATAAAAACTTTTTAGGTTATAAGGCAACCAAAAGCTGCTTGTCAAATTCTCTTGAGCCAAAACATTAGGAATCAGTCTGGTATTTAAGATCGTTATTTTTTCAACCTATGATTTTCATAATAGGGCCATATAAATGGCTACATAGGAAAAATATTAAAAATGAAAAGCATTGTCTTTCAGCTGGTTATATGCAACTCATTATAAAATATATAATTCTACTAAATAAATAATACATTTTAATGAAGTACATTTTTTTAAAAGAAAAAATAAATAGGCCTACATTTGAAGCAAATTTCAAACTGCAAAAATACTAAACTATTAAAAAAAACCACTAAAGAAATATGTCTTAGTGGAATGATTCAAGACTTCTGGCCTTTTGGTAGATTTTTAAGAGATAATTCATCAATTATTTACTGTGTAACCAGCTTCCTGTGAATAATAGCTGAAAAGTTCTTGCATGAATAGACTTTGATGGAAATGAGGTAACCTTTAGTAAAAGTCTACTCTGAGATGTGATTGATGAAATGCCATAATCACAATGTATTTATATTCAAATGAAATACTAAAGACATTTGAAGTTTAAAGAGCGCCTATTTTTAATGGACTGAACTATTTAGCAACAAGATAAATAAAAAACACAGAGGAAACCAGAGATGAAACATACACACAAACAGCCATTCAAAACGTTACCAACTGGTTCAGTCATATGATGGAGATGATGTAGTTTGTTGTGAAGCACACATGGACACACAGCACATAGTGTGACAGTTAAAGGTCAGCAGACCATGGGTCAGCAGCCCGGGGCCAGGCCAGAATCGCAGCTGTACACACACACACACACACACACACACACACACACACACACACACACACCATCATCTCCACCTGACTTTATACAGTCCTGCTAAATACGATGTATTCCTAGTTTATAGTCTTAGGATCAGGACCAATATTTTGATCTGTGTATTTTAGGAGGGAAATAGACTCCAAACCAAATCAGTTCAAAAATAAATAAATACAAATGGAGCTTGAAATTGCAGCAAAACCTCAAATCCGAACCTGGTGAAAATCGGGTACTGAAGTCAATGACTGCAATTGGCTGATCTTTGGAGCCTGATGATGTCACTTTCTATTAACAAGCAGTGAGCAATACTCAAATAACAAATAATATACAACAGATTTCTAATACATTAACAAGCAACTGGAATTGTAGGCCACACTGGGTCTAGATGAAATAATGCCAGAGAAAGTAGTAAGGTTCAGCCAGATAAGAACGTAAAATACATGTATGTTTAAATGTCCTGTGATTTATTGATATTAAAAATAAATCACAACCAATTTCACAGGCAAATCAAAGAGATAAAGTCTTAGATGTCCAAACAGCCCTTATTGTCAGTTACATTATTTGGTACTGTGAGCTATAAAGTTGTTTTGGATATTGTATATGTGGCTGGTGTGTATTGTGTTATGGTGTAAAGATGCGAGTATTGCCCTTTCTGCCTTTTTTTCAGTTTCACACAAACAAATTCCTCCTGACTCACAAGAGGCAGGAATCTGTTCAGCTGACCTGGTAATGGTGTTAGAGCGGTGTTGTCAAAGGTCTGAGCAGAGATGCAAACAAAAGTCTCAACATATGCAATTGTGTAGGTCTAACACACATCCTGAGTCACTAAATCATTTGAACGCTGCTTATATCCCTTTCGTACTCCCAGATACACCCTTCCTCTACCTCTCTGTGACACTCTTAATCTAATTTTCTCTCATTCACTCTTTCTCTTTCTGTACCTGCATGCACCTGTGCAGGACAAAGCCGGTGTGTTGGTATTCCCCTGTTGAAGTGGATCAGTCAACCTTGCAGAAGGATCCAGTGGGCTGCCTTTATTGCAGTTATTAAGTTATTGTAATCAAGCAGCATTCAAGCTTGAATTCTTCTGCAATAATGTCGGTAATAATGAGATATTAATGGATTCCAATATGACTTTTCCTGCCCAACAGGGAGGTCAGAGGGGCAGGTCAGACGTAGGGATTCACAGTCTTGCTCTCGAACCCTGTAAGGGTGTAAAGGTCGCTTGCTTTTTTTAAGCATTATACCATCCCTCCATTTTTAAAAGTTTTTTTTTAAACTGTAATCCATAATGAAGTTCCAAGTACTGAGCTTTAAAATGTATTAATTATTCCCTGATAGTGATAAATATAAGTTACATCCCCAATTTAAAGGTCAGGGACCTTCAAACGGGTAATAAAAATAACTCAACCCGCCACAAGATCCTCCTGATCTTTTCATCCCGTTTGTCTTTCTTAATAAATTCATGCAGCTGTGTTACATTTAAATAGGTCCCCCTTTTGAATGTCTGTGAATCGTGCCTTTGTGCTTATACCACCAAAGTTCCTATTCTTTTGTGTTCGTCTTGTCTTTCTCCAAGTTACTGGTTAGGAAGGAGGGGTAAAAACTGTGTGTGTGTGTGTGTGTGTGTGTGTGTGTGTGTGTGTGTGAGAGAGAGAGGGGTTGGCAAGAACTTGGATGGGCTTTCACTGCAGCTGGGGAGTTAGGTGGGATGTTGTGTGAGTATGCTTTACTTGACTATGTATTTGCATGTGCTTCTGTGTGCCCTTGTGAGACAGTGTGTCTGTGTCTGTGTCTGCGTGCCTACATGCGTTTCTGTTACAGAAGGAAATAGTTGGTAAATATGTGTGTGTGTGGGCTTAAAGAGATGGACGGTGCTGCTACTGGTACTGGTCGGGTGGGGATGAATGGGGTTGAGACAAGTGTGTGTGTGTGTGTGTGTGTGTGTGTGTGCGCGCTGCTACCTTAATGAATAGCCCATTGTATGTTCTGCTTCATATCTCCACTGGCCAGCCAAAGGAAAGAATCTAGTTACTTCAATTGTGTGAGGGGAACATCTAAAGGAAATTGATATATGTGGGGTGTGGGGAAGGGTGGTGGTGTTGGAAGGGGTGGGGGGTATTGGGGTAAAGGTCCCAGGTGAGACACAGAGAGAGTTTAGTTACTTGTGGCTGATCTCTTCTGGTATTCTGTAATCATCCTTTTACTTGTTTTAGGGAACTTGGCTCATATTTCCTGTTTTCACTCTCAGAAGGCAGTTGGTTTTGATAATTATGTGCTCATGTATTGTTCAACGCTGTGATGAGAGTCATTGTATTTTCCTGTATCACCAACATCTTTGACTCATGACCAAAAACCTGCCAAACAAATGACCTTCTCATCGCCTCAGCTGTACTGAAGGTGAACACTGATTATTCCTGTGTAACATCTGCATGTTAGCGTTGTCATTCTGAGCATATTAGTATGCTGACGTTAGCGCTTAGCCCAAAACACTGCTGTGCCTATAAGTACAGCCTAGCATGTCTGTAGACTCATAGTCTTGTTAAATCTTGTGCTTGTGTTTCAAACACTTGAATGAAACCTGGTTATATGTATCATCCGATTTGCACACAGTGTATCACCCCTTACGATTAAGTGAAAGGTTGCAGGCACCTTAGATACATTAAGGTGAAATACAACCAATGAACAGAATTCATCCTGTCAACTTATATCCACTTTTATAGGTATGTTTACACATACTATATGAGGAATTTGACACATATGATTATATATTATATTATTTACTACTTTATTCAGTTTAAAACAGCAACTAAGAACAGCAAAAAATTGTTACATGGCATAAAAAATTCCCATGATAAAACAAGTGTTGTTAAAATGTGTGGATTAATATTATAGAGCATATAAATCACCTATATGTTAGGTGGCTTTAGCTTAAGTGATTAAGACATGATGACTGACAAATTAGATTGCTGTAACGATGTATATGAAAAATGTTTTTCTATCATGCAATAATTGTCTGGTTGTGAATACTCTGTGAGATACTCCAGCTAAACATGACCTTTAACCTTCAGGTTTACACTGATCCCTCTTTTATACACATATCCATACATTTAAATTGTAGCCCCAGATGCACTGAGCAGCCAATAACACACTGACAAGCATCACACCCTTTTGAATCAAGGAAGACTGGCCCTTAGAGCTGTGGGGCTGCCAAGCCCTGCTGCAGCTGTGATGGCAACAAGAGGCAAAAGGGGAAAAAGGGGATGATTCAGGGAGAATAAGAGAAAGAGAATTCTCAATGCAGCCTTGTATCCCTCGCAACTGTCTCCCATCAGAATCAGGCACATTATTCTTTTACGTCCACCTCTTTTCATCTACCATGTAGTTCGAATGTGTGTGTGTGTGTGTGTTTGTGTGTGTGTGTGTGTTTTTCAGCAGCAAAACTCCTCACACATCCCTACACATACAAGAAGATTTCATGGAAAGATTTGGAAACTCCCAAAACAGCCCATCTCTGTAGGATGATGGGGACATGCTTGAAAAATGATAATTGGGCGGAATGAGAGGCGAGGGACGTGGAGATTGAGTCATTTGCAGGAAAATGCAGAAAATGATGTTCAAGAATTCAGCTGGGAACAAGGGTGTCCTTTGTTAGGATGTTTCTGCTGCATGTCAGGCTAGTTGCTGTTTGGAACATCATCCCAAGCAATGATGTGCCCTGCTAAAAACGCTCAATTTGAGTTATTCTCTTAGAGACCTTTTCCCCCTGGACACAAAACAAAATGCTCATTAAACATCTAATTTAGTTTGACATCCTGGTAGCTGTGGATAACAATGCATTTCAGATACTTGCAAACAGTGGTGGAAAGTAACTGAGTACATACAAGAAGTGCTTTGAAATGTTTTGGTCTTCACTTAAGAATGTCCATTTACGCTTCTTTTTTATTTCTGCTTATTTACTATATTTAAGAGGGAAATACTGTACTTTTAATTCCACTATTTAGTTGACATCTGTTTTGTGGTGGACAATTTGTCGGTATTCCCCTGTTGAAGTGGATCAGTCAACCTTGCAGAAGGATCCGGTGGGCTGCTTTTATTTCAGTTAAGGGATTGTAATCAATGCCATCTTTTATTATATTTTAAAATATTTTATTATATTTTGCGCTTAAAGCAGCATTCAAGCTTGAGTTCCTCTGGAATAATGGATATATATATCCATATAGATATTGATAGATTCCACTATTTATTTGACTTTTCATACGACACATGTAATCAACTTATAAAGGCAGTCTTATAAATTAATGCATGAGTAATAATATAGATAATACCTATTCAATATACTGCGTGTGGTGATGGCGCAGTGGATAAGATACATCCCTTTGATGTCAGAGAGCCGGGTTCAAATCCACTGTGAGACACCAGTGTGTCTCTGAGCAAGACACTTAACCCCTAGTTGCTCCAGAGGCGCGCAATCTCTGACATATATAGACATGTCAGACATATATACAATAATTTTGAAAGGGGAACTCATGCTAGTGAGTACTTTTTGATAATACTTATGTGAAATATCTTCTTGATTTAGTTGTGATGGAGCATATAGTGCTATCACAATGTTTACTTGCTGATGTGAATATTTCTTCCATCACTGGTTCCAACTGCATGGGCTTTAATATGTGCCTGTTGTAAAAAAAAATGCACATACATTCCTTCTTTTGTCATTGTTTTAACTCATGCAATGACAAATGTTAGAAGGAAAAGCGAATAGCAAAAGTACTGCTGGGATCAGATCGATTTTAACTCAAGAGTCAGATAATTGTATGAGATTGTTGACATACAGCACACTTACAGACAGTCGAGTATAACGCAACACAGTTCAACAGCACCACAAACTATGCCCCTCCAAAATGACTGTAAAACAGCTCCAACAAAGATTTAACAGTATGACTTTCATAAAAGTAGGATTTATTGCACGACTATTAGACTGGAGAAGCTTTAGCTTGGTGTACCTAGTAAACTGGCAAATGAGTGTAAATGGTTTAAAACTGTGAAAAATAAGATTTTATTCTTGTAAGAACTTTCTCTGAAATGTAAACTGGTGGACAGCTGTGGTCTTTGGGGTTCATTGTCAGCCCAAGGTTTGATAATCATTAATTGTCTGCTTGCTATATTGATTATGGAGAGTTTTGAATTGTTACTCAGTGGATAAAACTTCTTTCTGTGTGAGTAGGCCTATGAGTGAATGCTGGTCCTTCATAAAAGACAGACTTTGCATTCAAAGTACTGCAAGTATTGTAACATAATTTTAATACCAGTTACATAATACTGTGATATTCTGGCATCTTAATCGTGTCCAATATTAAATGCTCATTGAATGCGCATCCCTGTGTTGTCCAATCCTGTGAGTAGATTGACCTGGGTTTTACTTCCACTGTGTTACAGGACAGAAGCTGTTTTGATGTGAGAAGGAAAAAACAGAGTAAGGGAGGACAGGAAGAGGGGTGATGCTTCTTAGGGGGAGATATGGAAAAGGATGTGGATAAAAAAGTCACTTTCTAATCATGAGTTTTTCTCGGAACATTGAATTAAGCAGCGTGAACGGGTGGGGGCCTCGAGGGTCTGGGGGCGGCTGGCCGCAAAGATGCCTGAATGAAAGAGTTTGTTGTTTGATGGTGGGAGAGGGAGATGAAAGGGGAGAGGGAGATGGCAAGTTTGTCGGGCATCAGTCCCCTCTCCCATCGCCTTCTCACCCTGCGGCCCTCCCTCGCTCTGCCCATGTGAGCTAGAGTTCAAACACAGGGGCCACAGCTGCTCACATAGACTCAGACACACACACAGAAGTACATACATTGATGAAAACATGGGTATCTGCATACACACAAACACTAACCTAAAACATAGAGGCAGATGTGCAAACTACATACACAAATGTGAATCTACAGGTAAATACACACACTCATACACAGTTACACAAACAGACAGTCAGTCACATGTGCATGCAGTCCCATATGTGCACATTAGAAAACACCACTCGATCACACAAAAAAACATCACATGTATTGTGGAAAACAAATCAATAGTCAACACTCAAAGACTGAAAACTTTATTGCCCATTTAAGCTGTCAATAGGGAGATTCATCTCTGGCTCTGGGTGCATATTTAAAGATAATTAAGACAGCAAAATACCATATCTGTTCCCAAAGGTCAAAATGAAAAGCCACACTCAAAGTACATCTAACATCTTGACAATAAATTGCATACAATGTGTACACAATCGTTAGGGTTATTGACCTATAGCAGTTAAAAGAAAGTTATTGTAATAAATATGAGAAAGTATCTTCTGCAACACCTCAAGATGATTTACAAAGGTAATAAATTCCTGGCTTACAGCCAGTAAATGGTAAACGGTTTGATTAGACCAGTACACTACAGTTAGACTGAGCAAAGTTACAATGTGAACAGATTAATCTATTTAACCAGCATCAAATCCCAAGAATAGGGCACATATCACATGAGTTTGCATGGACACACAGCAAATTTAAATACATATGGAAATACATACCAATATTTTCAGCATCTGTAACCCAATTCAGATGAGAAATAACATCAGTGTAAAGGTTCATGTTATCCCAACCCAACAAAGCCAACTTTGTTGTGGTGAGAGAGAGAAGTTTGTTACTTGTGTCTGTTTAATTGTAGTTCCTCTTGATGAGTTGAGATAATTCTACTCAACTCATATCAAGTTATATGAGAACTTGTCGTTTGGTTGACATACTAACCTACATGGATGCTGAAAGTGTGACTTAACGTTCATCTGAATGTGATGTGGGTGATATGCAATGACATTAAACACTGTCTTACAGTTTTAGATAATCGGTCCTCTTGCAGTATTGTTAATATTAAAAACCTGGGGGAAAACAGGAAAAACATTAATTTTGTGTCCCAAAATACAACTCAGTAATAAGATTTGGTTGAATTAGGCGTCTGGATTCCTAGAAATGCAGAGCTTGTATTTTCAGGCAGTGGAATGATTTTGCCTCCCATGTTTTTTAAAAAGTAGTAAAGGAGTAAATAAGCCACATACAACACAACACAAGAGATTTAAAGATCATGAGAGTGAAACTTGTTAAAGGGTTGGCAAACAAAATTAAAGATAACAAAAAATAACAGAAACACGCTATTTATGCTGGACTGGATTGTAACCTATTTGACAGGTTTTCATGTTGTTGTGTCCAAATCTTTAAAAGCAGACTGTCAGCCTCATTCTTCTCCCTTCACGGATGGCTCTCCTTTGCCAAAAATATTTTGGGAATCTGTAATTGTACACCCTAATCCAGCAACGGGGAGACAGGTGAAAACGAAGCACAGGCTCAAGATGGCTGAGGAGTTTGAAGAAGAAGAGTGGTCACTGATGAAAAAGGGGCACATCAGAAATGAAGTTTTCCACAGCTAAATGTGAGGATGTCCTACACTGACTCTGAGAGTGTTAGGCTGAGGCTGGGAATTTTCTGGACTCGAATGCAGTATCAGACTCAGAGTAGAGTAGTAGACACAGAGTAGAGGAACGAGACAGGATATATTGAAGTAAGGCTGGGAGACAGGGGCTGGGTTAGAGAGTGGGGGATCCAGGCAGGGAATCCGGGAGTGGGGGGGGGGGATGGTTTCAGGAGATGGACCAGGTGGGAAAGAAGAACAATGTTAGTAGGGAAGCAAGTACAGGAACTAGGCTTAAGTAATGGCTTGAACGAGACTGACTAGGAACGACAGTCTACGATGTGGCGCTGAGTGGAGGCGAGGACCAGGTATAAAAAGGCAGGGCATAATGAGGCTGACAGCTGGCAGCTGGTGACAGGCTCCTGCACACCTGACTCCACTCCCGAAAAAAAGGGAACACACACACACACACTACCCAGAAACAGGGGACCTAACAAAGAGAAGCTGAAGCTATGTTTAAATGTGAAAGGAGTGAAAGCAAAACTGATCCAAGCATGGCAGAATCAGAGGCAGCTGATTAATAGAAAAAATAAAATAAAGGGAGGCAAACTAGAAGGCTGGGAGCGCATAGATTTAGGAATAAAGACAGAAATGAAGAAAATGGAAACAACAGGAAGGAGCTTGAAAAGGGGTCATGACAGTGACACGGATATCAGTGGCACATTAGTGCCTTGGGCAGAGATAGAAAAGAAGAGACACAGGAAGAGCAATTGGTGGAGTGTAAATCCCAGGAGAGAGACGGAGGGATGGAAAGGATGAGTAGATGATGGACACACACTGGCACACACAGACACACACACATCCCATAATTAGCATGCTAACAGGCATTTAAATGTCCCACACAAAGGCTCACTGTTGAGCCTTGGTTGCTCACTTCGGAGACAATGCACAATAGGAGTCAGTGGGAGCCCCCAAATCACCCTAATAGCCCATGTGGCCCAGCGTGGCTTCTCCTATTTTACCATTCCACCGATCACACTCATTCACTCACTCACTGACTGCTAATGAAAAGCTGATTGCCTCGAGGCCTGCAGTTACTGAGCAGCTTGCCCCTTCCTCCTCATTTCCCTCTTTTCATCTTCCTCAGACAGAAATGCCTCTCTCCGGTTCTCCTGAGGTTCAGAGGTCCAGTGTGTGGGCTGTTTGCCGCTCTCGGTATTTCTGCATGGGAACTGTGTCACGACAGACAGAGATGGAGGATATATAATTAAAGCAAGATCACAACAGGACAGCCATGAGGGGTGAAAGGGGAAGTCTCTTATTAGGCGGACACAGGGCGATTTTAACTTAATTAAAATCCAGACAGAAATGATTAAATTATGAAATAGGAACTGACTGTGAAAATGGAGATACTTTGTATATTGATGTAAGGAAAGTACCCCTTAGCAAACAGCTGTGAGTCTCTGTCAAAATGCAAACCTGATATCCTCACACTGTCAGAGATCAGGACATGCAGTGAGCTGTTTCCCGACAAGCGCTCTGTGTGTTGCTGCCTTGCTGCATGTTCTTAAAAGCACCTTTCATAGAACCTGGTGGTTCAACCCTGCAATGAGCCTGAGTTTGTTTGTAATAAGCTTCAGCTTCACTGGACCCCCCTGTCAAATACATAACCCTAACCCAACTAGCATCTGTACAACAAGTGTACTTTAATGACTTTATTTCAAGGAGCACCCCAGATTCTCCTGACAGATACACTTGCCAACAAGGCCATGGTTTGAGGTTTGAGGAATCTTCAGTCTCTCTCTCAGATTCCTACTTCTCCTATTCTTCTTCTGCTAAGAGTAGCTCAAAAACTGAGAGAGAGAAAAACTGTTAGACCACAAGACCTTAAGCCTGCAGATATAACTAAGATCTCAACTACCTTTCAAAATTTAAGCCAATCAGACAGATAATACGCACAGACATTTCTCATCACTTCTCATCATGAATTAAAGTCCCCATAGTTCTCTTTAGTAAACCCAAATCGCATCCACATGCTGTAGTTTACTTGTGTCATGTTATTTTCTGCTATTTTGAATGATCTGAAAACGAATTTATACAAGACTGTTGACTGCCTCTTGCTGAGAATGTCTCCACATGGACACCAGGCTATGTGCTGAGGCTAATGCAGTCAAAAGATTGTTGGTACTCCACAGCATTTGGATGTCCTGAGCCAGTCAGTTTTGAATCGAGGCCCTCTTCATCAACAGGTCGAGAGGTGACTTTAATACAGGACGCTCAATTTCGAGAAATTCTGACCTTATTACTAAAACCTTTTAGTGCATGTATTGGACAACTTGGCATCTGCAGATTGTTTGTATGTATTAGAGGTATCCAAGAACAAATGTCTGGGATAGGCCAGCAGGGGGCACCTGCCTCCACTGCATGACTGTATTAATGTCCCTTTTGAAGGGAAAAAGATGAATGTGTACAGGTCAAAATGCCGTGTAATGGTACATAGTCCTTAGAATGTCTTCTATCCAAAACAGATTGTTACTACACTATCACGCAAACACTTATTTCACTAACTTAGCTGAAATAAGCAAATGTGTCTGTCTGAACATGGTCAGCTGTACAGATTTCTGCATGTGTGTAACTTTGGCTGTGTTGCTGAAAAAGCAGCTAAAAGTTTTGCATTAATTTAGTTTGAATGAAAAAGGATTTGACTGCACACCCAAACCTGGAAGGATTGGGGTGCTTAGCCAAACATTTAAATAAAATCCTAATTTTACATTTACATTTACATTTGGCAGACACTTTTATCCAAAGCGACTTACATTTGAGGAACAATATACAAGCATTAATACAGCACGAGATCTACAATTGACAATGCATACCAGTAAGTGCAGCAATAAATACTAGTAAGAGCTAATAGCACGTATGGCATCAATGGGGTAAATGCTTGGGGAAAGAAGTAAGAGTTAACAAAAAAGTGTAATCGATACAAGAGAAAAGTTGATAGAAGAAGAAGGGCACAGGAAGTGCATGTTAGAGGTTAGGGCTGTAATAAGAGAAAGTGTTCTCGGAAGAGATGAGTTTTCAAGAGCTTCTTGAAGTTAGAGAGGGACGCCCCTGCTCTGATGGCGTGTGGTAGCTCATTCCACCATCATGGTGTCACAGATGAGAACAGCCGGGACTAAGATTGCTTTGTGTGAAGGGATGGCAGAGCCAGGCGGCTTTCCTTGGAGGAGCGTAGTGGGCGAGAAGGAACGTAGTTTTGTATTATGGAGTTTAGGTAAATAGGTGCAGACTTAGTAGTCACTCTGAATGCAAGCAATAATGACTTGAATTTGTTTGTGAGGCCACGGGTAGCCAGTGGACGTCACTGAGTGATGGAGTGACGTGAGTCCTTTTTGGGTGATCAGATGCGCTGCTGAATTCTAAACCATTTATTGGTTGAAGAGTCAATTTGTAGTTTCATGTTATGGTGGATAGATTGCTTGGCGGGAATGACCAAGAGTTCGGTCTTAGAGAGGTTTAGTTGAAGGTGGCAAGCCCTCATCCATGCGTATATGTCTGAGAGACAGTCTGTGATCCACGCTGGGACAGTGGGGTCGTCTGGTGTGAAGGATAGGTAGGGTTGCGTATCGTCTCCGTAGCAATGTAAGAGAAGCCGTGTGAGTGAATGATCAAAGTGAAGTGGAGTAAATTGAGAAGAGAAGGGGCTTTCGCACCGATCCTTGGGGTACCTCTGTGGTCATTTTAGATTACAAACATTACAACAGGATAAAATACTGAAAGTAGCAGTATTAAAAGTATATCTGAGAGGTCTTGTCAACAGAATGCTGTTCTGTTCCTCTGTTTAAAGCATAGTTATGTATAAAGGTAATCATCAGGCTAGTTTGACATCCTGTGTAATTTCCAGTTTATTCACAGCATATACCAATATTTCTCTGGTTCTGTTTTGTCTTGTACAGATGATCCATCACAGCAGCAAAGCAGAACAGACACCTGACTGAATTATTGGACACTTAAGAGCCCCTTCACTCAAACATTTCCACTGTGCATCATTATCAACTCGTTTGATATGAAAAGAGGCTGGAAAATGATCTTGTTGTCATTATCTCCTTGAATATAGACTTCATGAGCCAGGTTTCATCTGCTGCTTCTACAGTACACCACTAGAGGGAACACATGCTTCAGTGTTTTCTGCTGAAATCCTCTATGATAGAAATGGCTGCAGAGGCATCTAGTGGTTTTAGAGCTTCAATGTTAAAGCTGCCTCAAAAAAATTTGATTTTTCTTACAGCTTCAGTTAGTGGACTGGCATTGTATGTGTTTTTTTTTTTTTTACCAGGATGATGTTTCAAAAAGGAGAAACAACCAAAATTATATAAATATTTATTTGCAACATCAAAAGGTATACAATGAAGAATAAAGTGCTTTGTACTTTTTTATCTTATTTCAATTACTTCAATAGTTAGCTTAGTGCATGTTTATCTCCCAACGGGGATTTTATTTATACAAAGCAGCAAGCAAACGAACCAAAATACTTTGTCTGTTACACAAAATGGCATTTACAGATGTTGTTTTCCTGTTCTCATGTTGGATCCCATTCTGCACTCATGTTGAAATATGAACTATGAACTCAAAATACTACAGAATGACTTTTCATACACTGCCAGTCAAAACCTTTTAAGCATTTTTATATTTATTTCACATTTTTGTGTTGATCTTTAGCAATTTAATTGTAATTTCATTGTATAGTTTATAAAAGTAAGACAGACTTTCAGATGTAGTGTATCTATAAATGTTGTATGAATTTTCCTTTCTTTGGATTAAATTAAGTGAGTCATCCCAAAGTAATAAAGCACTAATTAGTGCCAATTAGGATCTGAGAGCCCACCAATAGGTTATTTTCATAGCAGAAAACATCGCAGAATAAGCATAAGTGGCGCTAATGATAGTGATGATTGCTCAGTTACATTTAGGTGTCCCAAGCATTTCCCAGTGAGCCAGTGCGCACAACCGGGGTTCAGGTCATGCAGGCATTTCAAGAAGTACTTTGAGACATTTTCAAGCTTTAAAAATAAACATTAAAGTTTTTGGATCCTTCAAGACACTCACTAAAAACAAAATGCCAAGAAACATATCTTTGAACAGTTAAACATCTGGAAACTGGCCAGATCTCTGATTAAAATGTTCTGGCTGTCCTGGTTTACTGTTAAAACCATAGTATCTAGACATCAAATGTAAAATATATATATATATATATAATATAGTGTTATATTCATAGTACAGTACAACTACCGCTTACAGAGACCTAATTAGAGTTACATATACATATACTTATAACAGTTATGCAAAACACATTTATTATATTAGAGTAAACTCTAGTATAATATTTTCTTTTGGCTGGCAGTGAATGTCAATACAACGCTTGCTTGATATTTTCCTATTTAGCAAGTTTTGCAATGAAAATTTAAAAAATATCCATTTTTAATCTAACACTTGAATGCTTGTTGCTAAGATACAAAATGCACAACTGCTTAAGCAATAAAACCAGCAAATTCATGAATGAAAAAAACAAACAAACAATATAAGTCTTTCAAGAATGAACAATTTGACATCCTAATGGTTGCTGTCCACATCATGGCCAAATGGTATTTAAACATTTGTTGGTTTCAATTCTCTTGAAGTACCAGATGAGAGAGACTTGACACGTTGAAATGACATAATCAGTAAAATTAAGTTTAATTACAGGTATTTCAAAATCAGGTAGATATATTTTATCTATAAGTGATATTTTTAAATTTGTATCATATACCTCCTGCTTCTAAAAGGAGGGCAACGTTTTTTTTTGTCATGTATTTTTGCAACCATCGTAACAACTTACTTCAGAAGCAATTTTCCTGACATACTTTATTCTCATTGCCCCAATCAAGTGATTTATTGCACATTTCCACACACTGTACTACTCAAACTGAATCCCTTTGTTTCCTGCTGTCACAGTGACTTTCTGCTATCAAAAACAATGAGTACACTTAGGCTGCATGCACCCCAGTTTCCAAATCATTTATCAGAAGACGCTCTATTTTCCAGCTGCAGACCTTTGGCAAACAACAGCAACTCAAAAGCTTCTCAGTATTGTTTGTTATCACTGGCTGCAGCCTCCAAAAGAAACAAACCAAGAAAAAAGTTTTGTCTGTAAAGTGAACAAAAGGTATTTGCTTTATATTTATATAGCACTAATAGATTAATATTAGTTTGACTATTTTTAGTACGTTTAATCTAAAAAGTATTTGTTTCTGCTATATATAAATATATTAAGAAAATATATTTTGTTTTATATAGATTCTCTTAAAATTCAACTTTGTTTTCATAAGAAAAAATATGTTTTTACCATAAGATTCAAATTCAGAGAAATATTCCTCCTGCTACACCAGTGATTGCACTTGGAATGGTCTTGGTAGTTGGTACACTTTTCACTAATGAATACTTCTTTTGACAGGAAAATATTTCAGAAAAATCTC
The DNA here is from genome assembly GCA_029875015.1 of Lepomis gibbosus. Lineage (NCBI taxonomy): Eukaryota > Metazoa > Chordata > Actinopteri > Centrarchiformes > Centrarchidae > Lepomis > Lepomis gibbosus. Next base: position 14,629 of record JAPMOB010220438.1, on the reverse strand, counting down.
ACAATAGTGCAAATAGCAGACTTTGGAGGGAACTATTGCAGGCAAGGTGACCACTGAAGTCCATGAACAACATTGAGATTATCAAGCATAAATCATCTTTGATAAAAATCTTAAAAATTCACCGTGTGACCATTGATTTCAGCCCTCTTCAAAAAGGAAGAGAATTACATCAAAACTGCTATTGCCTTCATAAAATCTCTTGTTCAAAGAAAAAAGAAAATTCTTTAATAAAGTAGCATTTTTCACTATGCAAAATGCAGCCTAAAACATGACTCAAGGTTCTGTTATTGTGCTTTCCTTTGGTTATGAATAATATAATAAAAGGTAGCCAAAACCTGTGAATGCTTTGTCAGAGATTCTTAGTCCTCCTGCTGAATCATGCTGATTGATCATTATGGCTCTTCAAATAATGCAGTTGGATGTGCCAAAAGTTATTAAAGAAAACATTGTCTTCTTTTTCCTAATCTCTGATCCCATTGGGAAGAAACAAACACATATAAATATCAAACAACACTGGCAAGGCAAATGGGGTTCATATTTCTGTACATGCAGTCCAAAACTTCACCAATAAATCCCTCTTCAAGTCCAACTTTAAAAGGATTTGCTGAATAAAGAGGAACACAGGACAATCCACACTCCCTGCACTTTAGATATCTTGCTCACTCTTATAGGTTACTGGATCAAGAGGTATGGCAGTCTGTAGGATGTCAAACTCCATCTGGTTATTGTCCATGTCCAGAACACACATGACGTTGTGACTGCCGGATGTCATGGTGGCAGTGTCCTGAAACATATTTTGGAAATCTACAGCAACGGAAGTCCTCCTCTCCTCTGCCCTCTCTTTCCCTACAATCTGGGAGGAGTCAAAGATGTCATCGTCTTCCTCCCCACAGCTCAATGCTACCTCGTTCTCATAACAAAAGGCGCTCAGCGACCTGGGAATTAAGTCTTGTGTGGTTCTACATGTGGGAGAAGGGGCAGATGAAGCCCGGCTTGCGGCCTCATCAAGCTCTTTGGCGCTGAGGTGGGGAGTTGACGGCACCTCATAGGTCTTGTTGAAGCGACCATAGTCTACCTTGTAGCGGTCCCGGTCCTCATAGATCACAGGCTCAAACCTGTGACCCCAAAAGATCTCTCTGGCAAGGTAGGAGCTACGGAACTGGGTGGTCATGGCCGTCGCCTCCACCATCCCCTCCAAGATCACAACAACCTCAAAGTCATCTGTCTCCAGATCAGCTCGGCTTAAAGTATACAAGGGGCTATCTTTGTCTATCTCATGGACTATAACCAGCGGGGATACTAGAAACAACCTGTCTGTGCCCTCATCATAGCCCACATTCAGGTCCATCTGCTCCAAGGGAAGAAACTCACCCTCAGCTGTGACATATGAACGTATGAGCTGAGCGCGCACGTGAGCCTCCACGATGTGGCTCTTCCGCAGGTTTCCCACCCTCCACATGAGGCACAACTTGCCGTCGCGCAGGGCAATGACAGCATTTTTGGAGAACACAAGGGTCTGGTTCCTCTTCTTTGGCCGCGCCATCTTGGCCATGATGGTGCCAATCATGAAAGAGTCAATGATGCAGCCCACAATGGACTGAATAACCACTGTTATCACAGTGACAGGGCACTCCTCAGTAACGCAGCGCCAGCCATAACCAATGGTGGTCTGGGTCTCCATGGAGAACAACAGCGCCCCAACAAAACCCTGGACATGAAGAATGCAGGGCATCCTTTGTGTCTGCCCTCCACCTGTGTGTCCAGAGGTGGGTCCATACAGCCCCCCAACCACCAGCCCATCACCCTTCAGTGTTGGGAGCTCTTCAAAGTCCCCATGTGCCAGAGAGACACTGTAGAAAATAATGCCAAAGAAAAGCCATGAGACCATGAAGCTGATGCAGAATATAAGCAGCAGGTACCTCCAGCGGATGTCCACACAGGTGGTGAAGATGTCAGCTAGGTAGCGCTGCCTCTTTTCCTCCATGTTGGTGAATAAAACATTACATTGTCCATTTTTCTTTACAAACCGGCTCCGTACTTGGCCGGAGCCCCTTGTCAGAATCTTCCCATTGTAGTTGTTCATCCCTCCTTGTCCACTTGTGCTGTGCGCAGCAGCAGAGGATCCCGACCTCCTCCTACTGTCTTCTGTCTCTGTGTCGCAGGCCGAGTTCAGTCGGACACTGGGGGAACCGTGGCCGTTATGGCGTCCTAAGGCAGAGATCTTCTGGCGTTCCTCCTCTGGCAAAAAGGCTGACACAATGCTGTACCTGTCACGCCAACAGAAAGGGGGAGATTAGGATACAAACATTTGGGTAAAGAAAAACACGGTGACATTAGATTGACAGAAATAGATAACTGATTTGAGGCTGATTTAGCCCGACAATGTTGGCCTTTTATTAGACATTTGCCAGCATCGTGTTCCACTGACGACATGATAGACCTGACCACAACTTCAGAACATGTACAAATATATTTATTTGAATGATCAATACGGTTTTGTAAACCGTTTCCTCATTTTAAGGGAGAAACCTGACCCACACTTTCTAGGTGTTTCACTGAAACATTCTTGAGTCAAATGACATCCCAAATGCTGTTTCCAGGTCTCCAAACCATTACCATTACTTACTGTGTATAACAGTTTGGTGTTGGAACTGATAAAAAATCTATATCTTTCAAATTGCACTTTGCACAGTATGGGGAAGAGGCAAATGAGAAGGAAGAAGGCTTACAAAGCCAGTAATCTTATTGATCCCTGTGTACTTTCCAGTGACAGAGAGATAGGAAGATAATACCTGACTCATTAGAAATACAAGGGATGAGAGCAGGAACAAATAAGAAACAGCCAGCCATGCAGTTTAAGGGGAAACTCGTTGGTGAATACAGTAACACAAGATGTCTGTGAAGATTCTCAGTCATCAGGTCATAGTTATCCAAGGAAGGTTAGAATCCAGGGCAACTGGACTGGTTGAAGATTCTCGAAGACATTTCGCCTCACATTCAAGAGGGTGCATCAGTTCAGTAATAAAATATGAATTTAACTCTCAAACATAAACAGTCCAGTCAAATTAACAAAACTTTTCACAGTCACCTGAGTGTATCAATCAACCTAACCTGTCTCTCTCCTTTATATGAAGGATTACCAGCTGGGAAGGTTAGTTCAGTTTAGCTATGTGAGAAGGATTGCTGTCATCACAGATTAAAGGATTATATCTGCGTCAGTGTCAGTCAGACAACCCATTTTGACATGAGCTGATGTATATGTTACTAATTATATATTAATTAATGTTAATTAATTTATGATCATTCATTAACCCACTGATAATTGAGAGATCCAATGTTTGAGGTTGGAACTTTGTTCCTTTTAATGAAAAATCAATGTGTTGTTTAAAGGTGTGTTGTTTTTGTCTTGTTATAGCCAGTGCCTATGTTTAGTCAATGAAATCAATCTTTATTGTGCCACAAAGGGACATTTATTTTATGTTAAATACATAAATTATGTATTATACAATACAGTTGAGACGACTATGAGGCAATTAGACGCTAAGAAGCAGTTAGACAAGCTAAAAACACATCAGAAATATAAAACTTTAATACTATTTTGATGTGCCAGGCTATTAATGTATTTATTGATAGCCATTATTACAATACAACATCCTTAAGTCAGTTACAGCAAGCTATCTGTTGCAGCCGCCTGAAGACAAGAGCTGGTCAGGACAGTGCAGGACGGCCTTGGCCTTTTTAAGGACCTGCTTGCTGTAAATATCTCTTAGCTGGGCCTGACTCACCCCGACTAGCTCACCAAATAAACGAGTGCCATCTTACTGGTCATGTTAAGATTTCTGGACAAGACAATTTACAAAAGGATAAAATAGTTTCTGTAAGGCAGAGTCATCTCAAGGGTGTTGAGATGCCCTTTGAGATCGTAACTCCTGTATGATTGAAATAGACTAATAGAAATACTAAAATAAATAAACAATAGTCCAGTGGTTTCAAATCAGAACCATTGATCAGAACAGTCATGATGACAACATAGTGCTATGGATTGGCACTTTGACACTCTTATCTCTCCTTTCTTTGTCATTTGAGACTCAATCAGATCTTACCTTAAGTTCAGTGATGCAAAATGATCTAGGTTTCAAAGGAATGATAAAGGAAAATAGATTCAGGATTAACTGCACAGTTGCAAGCCAGGTGTAGTCCTTGACAGGCAGCAGCTTCCAGATTAAATCTCTCACCTGCTGGACCTGCTTGTTCCCATGGCACCAATGATCGCTGATCTGGGGCCTGGCTGGTGTGCCAAACTCTGTCCTTCTCCCAGAGATCAGGTCTCCACCGTAGAGGTGGTGCTTGGACCACTGAAAATGACCCCTGCAGGAGAGAGAGAGAGTAAGAGAATCAGTCCACATCACTTCATGTAGAATCGCTCAAATAACGACATGTAGCCTCTGAAGTACTGCTTTAACTTACAAAAGTACAGAGTTGTTGATGATCAGATTAGGAAGGTGCACTTCAATGTATGCAAACCATCTTTCTTCATCTCCTTATTTATTCAAACATTACACTTTGGGTCTGTATTTCAAGTCTGGCGTTTGTGTGTTGTTTTAATGAGCTAGATGTGGATTTTGACTTAATCCTGATGTGAATATGCAAAATGTCTTGAAGAACAGTGACCCTGCTCTCAAGAACAAAGTTGTAATGTTGTATGTGGGTGTAAGTGGGGTAATTATAGGTAAAGCGAAGTGTTATAAACCTCTCCAGCACTCACACAAACACTGTAAACAATACACTCCCCTGTGACTGGATTTATTGAAATACTATTGTTGACAGCTTTGTTTCTGTCGGTGCGCCTCACAAAATCTAGTGAGGCAAATCTAATGATTCAGAATAAAAATCAGCACCACACTCACAATCATTTATGAGTTGTTCACTTATGCACATTTGGTGTGACAGCATGTTGGAGAATTTTTGAGTTCTCAAAGTGCCATACAGTTAGCTATCAGTACATGTGATACAATTTAATCATGAGAGTTTCTTTGTGTAAATGTGTTTGCTTTTCATGGAACATTGTTTGATGCAATCCACGTTGAGCTCACTTAATCCTTACTTAAAAGTTATTTACTATGTACCAGCAACTCAGCCATCAAAACCACCAACAAGAATAAGGATTCCCAGATTTGAGCTAAATTGCTGGTTGTTAAAAGGTTCACTGGAGCTTATAGTCACAGATGGTCATAAAGTTTTAATTGAACTGATCTTCCACATTGTCTTCAACATTTAAACCAGATGCAGGTTAGGTTATTTCTGATTTAAAATGTGGCCTAGTGTAGAAAAAAGACACATCTGGCACCTTAATAGGCCTTAAAAACTAGGGGAAAGTGTGTTCCAAAAATCACTTTGATCCCTGTCTGATTAAAACTTCCACACTGTGTGACAGAACAAAACTGCCTTCCTAGAAAACGTTTTCTCCAGAGTCTCAAATGGCATGAGCTCAAGGCTTTTTGATTTCTGATTACATAAAACATCCATCAAGAAATACAAAGAAAATTCTGTCACATAATCTTTCCCTGATACCTGTGACACAAAACAGATAGTAAATCCAAGCTGAAGGTTCTGGTCCTAGCTGTTTTGGGGGGGTTGTTATTTTACATTTCTGTATTATTAAATACACATGATCTTGTACAGTAATTTGCTTGATTACAGCAGGTTCTCTTATGAATCCACTACTATTGTCAAGCAAAGCAAACCAGCTCCCAGGGACAGCCCTGGCCATCAACATGGTTTAGACTTTAATTTTTTCTCATTCTGATTGCCTTCAAACCACTGCTTTTGAAACATTTCCTGCAACTCATCTCACATATACATGGCAAGCATAATATCTGACTTCTGCTAAAAAGGTCAATAATTATATTAAATTTAATCTTATAATTTAAAATAACCGCACATAATCATTGTGAGAGGATCTATATATCATTGCTTCTCTGCAATGACACTCACACAGACATATTTGAGCCTATATGTGTACATACTGCATGTGAGGAGTGATTTTTTTTCTGTTGTGCATGTGGTCTGTCTCCATACAGGTGCCCTTGGCTTCCAATCTACAACACAGCTGTGAAATAAGTTCTCACACATCTGGCTATATCTTCAAATGAAAGATGCAACCAGCTAACATTCCATCATCAGTGGTGACTCCCTTTAGGTGCAAAGTTTTTGTAACATCTAATGAACTGAGAGGCCAGGATAGGCAGAGCGCAGGTACAGACATGTTACAGCAGAGATGAGACACACACACAATCCAAACCAGTTAATGGTCACCAGGTAATGCAGGGGACATTCACTGAAGCCAGTTTCCATAGGAACACATCTCCTCTGGCATTTGGGGGATGGAGAGAAGTGGAGAGAGTCACCAGAGACACAGTGGTGTAGGGGGCTAGTATACAGTATTAAGTGCTCTCATAACATGAGTCAGAGAGGGAGGGAGAGATGGGATGAGAGAAAGGGCGTTAGGGCATCAATGGAACATCGACATTTGATTTTAAGTAGATCCTCTGTGTCAGAAGTGACTCTTAGTGGAGACTTTTCTGATCCATATTTCTGAGTGAGTACACAAATGAAGAGGTGAGAAATATATTTGACTTTTTCAAAAAGCTTTTCTGGTTAGATTATTTTCCTAATGATGTAACAAAGAACACTGAGCAAGAGGTTTTCCTTAATTACAGATACATATTTAAGAAATCACATGTTTTTACACAGTTTACATTTCTGTAATGTGTACTTTTGTTTTTTTGTGTGCTAAAGATTCAGATAGATTTTAGATAGATTATTGTCTTTCATTTAGGGTTTGGCCTGTAGAGAGAAGTAGAAAAAAATAGAAGAAGAAAATACACACAGCAATGTGTCTCCACAGATTACCAGTAGTACCAGAGTGATTGGTCAGTTAATTTATGAGCATACTGAGTAATCACTAAAAAATTTGAGAGTTAACAGGTTAAAGCCTCTCAAATATAAGGATTTGTTTTAGTAAAGTAAATTAAATATTTATGATTATGGACTGTTGGTCTGACCTCTCATATTTTTTGTCATTTTATAGACCATTGATATTTCTGTTGATTAAATGAGTAATTGTCAGAGTAATTGATGTGAAAACAATCTTTAGTTGGATTGCTACTGTTTGTACCACATTTGCACATGTCCTGTCTTTGCAACAGTACAGTACATACTGTACACTGTACTTGTGTATGACTTTGCAGTGTTTGGGAAGTATTATACTGTGTATCTGCATCACTAACATCTCCCTTATCTCATAAATCACAGATTAATAGCCAGTCAAAATCTCTAACACTGAAATAAGAAAGGTAGAGTCATTCTGTATTGAATGACTTCCTGGAGATTTCATGATTAATCCCAAAAGAAGAACAAAGGAGATAGACAAAAACAAGCAGGTTGGTTGGGGGGAGTTGGATTAAGATGCAGAAGTGTCCTCTTCCCTTAAAGCCTTTGGTAATCACCACTGATGAGACACACCTATTGCATCTACCCCAAAACAAAATTTTACATCAAATGTGACTACCAGAGCTTTATGCCCAGACATGGCCTGGCAGATACGGCATCTAGTTGAGCAATTATACAAAGTGATCTGAGTCATTTTTTATTATATGCTGGTAGCATAAAGAGAAATTAGCCTTACTGTCAAGAAAAGCTTTAATTTAATAGCCTAAACCTTTGTTTTCTGCTAGAAAATGAAAATAACATTAAATCTGATTGTCAAGATGATTGTTTGAAAAGTACAGAATAATCTAGTTGCATAAATGTAGTCTATTAAGAGAAGCACATATTTGCTAAACATTATTGATGTTTTGTGTCCCAGTTACCTGCTGAGTCCATCTCTATAGACAGATTCATGCTACGTGCTACTTGGATACTGGGACCGTAGGTGGAAGGTTCACTTCACTTCCCTTTTTTTTGCGTTTGTAAAACTATCTTGTACGATGTAAAAATGAATCAATACATACCCTGGTTTCACCTCTGCTTGTCACGAGCCAACCCACAGAGAAGTCAGTGCAAAGAATTATTCCCACACTAACATCAAATCCCAGACAACCTCCATGTTGGCCTCATTTTAGATGTTCTTTTTCCATATTGTCCAATTTTTCTGCTAAACACATTACATGTCCAGGTTCATGTGATAGATCAACATAATACAAAATGACCACATGATCATTTTCTGTGTCCAACCTTAAATGCTAAATTAATGAGACTTTCCTCTTCAGGTCTCTATTTGAATTTGCAGGACTGAATCATCTAGATGTTTGTTTACAGACAGACAAAGGCCGCCAACATTACAGCTTGTCAACAGCAGCTCAGCCAACATCATTGTCAATTTTATTTCATTTTTTAAAATAGCTCAATATACCATTCCTATGACTTGTAGGTTTACAGCATAGCTATTGGTCAGCTTTTGGGGTGAAATATCTCATTGTAAGCATTTCATTTATCTTTACAGTCCTGGTCTATGCTGTTTTTCTAAGTGGTCCTGAAAAGGCCATTAGGACTGTCTGAAAAAGATGGCGTCACAGGGACATAATCAATATGAGATAGATGATTAACGTTCCCTTGAGCAATCAAATTGTTCTTTATTCAAACTTCTATTCAAAGATCACTTTATTTGCAAGTTCACCTGTGATATAGTTTTATTAGAAGTTTCACTTTTGTTTGTGAATAAAGGTTTTCTTACAAATGTGTTTGGTATCAAACTTTATTGATTTTTGTGATGATTAAGCTGATGATTTACATTATCTGTCCTCCTTCTGTCCTTTCATTCTTCCCATGCACCAGGTATCCCAAGGTCCTTCCTCACCCTTCTAAAGGTGTACATATCAAGCCTCACCAGTGCCATAGAGATTTACAGTATGTGATGGAGAAGTATGGCTGTTCACTTGATCGTACACGACACAGCAGTTCCCATGATGCCCGAGCTTTAGTCTGTCTGACGCAGTGGTTATTTTGTTATGGTAACTGTGAAAGAGTGTACTGTCTGAAGGTAAGACTGTAAGTGCTCTTAATGTCTGTCATCTGGAGTTTAAAGTTGTGAAATTACTTAATTCAACAAATAAAAAACGGAATTTATCAAGTTGCGGTTGTATACATCTCCTGATACTAGAATACTATTTGTAAAACTGAGCATTACTGATACTCACCCTGAAAGTTAGTTGTTGTTTTCTGTCACTTGGTTGTAATTTGTATTCCTTGTGTACCACCACTTCACTTCTCAAAATCCCACTTTTACTGTCCTGGGCAACGGTCCCACATCCTTACATTCATATGGTCTGTGATCCTTTATTTTATTCTTCCTCTCTTTTAGTATTTTCTTCATCACTTATTCATTCTGTTATCCCTGTTGTTTCTCTCTTTTAATCCGTTGTTGTCCTCCGCTGCCTCCTTCGCTGACTATAATCCTGTCTGTGTGCGCTCTCCTGTGCATACTCATGCACCCTGGGCTAAAAATGCTGTGTCAATCTCCCCTCTGCAGAGCATAGGTTTGGGAGGGAGGGAGGGAGGGAGGAAGAGAGGGTTGGATAGAGGAGGAAAGGAGAAAAAGAAGAAAAAGGGAGTAAAGAAAGGCAAAGCGACAACGGGAGTGGAGTTAAGACTACTGTGGGGCTGCCACTTTTTCCTGTCTCTCTAAGCATGTGTAGGTGTTGAATAATGCCTGATGTGCCCATGTAAGCCTGTGAGAACTCGTTTGAGTCATGATTTTGTAGGCTAACTCTCTTTGAGGAACAACAGAGATGATACTGTAATAGGTGGGAGATGAAGAATATATAGGGGCTTGGAAATGAAGTGGTTGAGCTGCCATCATAGTTTAAACATGTGCATCACCACAGTGATTACAATAACATGTGGTTGTTACTGTAAACTGGCCTGTAAACATAATAATTACATTTACTCCCTCACAGCTGTGGATGTTTTCCAACACCTTATCGCTGGTGCTGCAGTTAGCTGACTGTCAGTGCATGTTAGGCGCTAAGCACAGTCAAAACTCCATGACCCTGCACTTCTGTTAACACATGTTAAATGCTACAAGGAAATAAAAATGCCAGTTTGAAGGTTTCAAGCAGCGCAGCAACAGTTTTTCTATCCTGCGTCATTCTGTGCTGAATTGCACTTTAATTTGAAGTGCCGTGACGTTGCAGAGGGCTACTTCTCACATCTTCTGTTCCAATGAATGCAAAGTGCAGGTCATTCTTCGGTTATCCTTTGACTGCACAGTGTCAAGCTGTAACCCCAGGGCTGAACAGAACCTGTGGATGGTGAGCAGCTTTGGAGGATTTTGGAGAAGTGTTGTTGATTTTTAAACTGCAGTGATAAGACTTGTGTGGGGCACGCGGAGCATATGAGTGTATACAAGTGACTTTACGCTGCATGCATATTGTATTACGAGTATTACGCTGAAGTATCTTTAAGATCCCCTCTTGGTTTCAGCTGATCCAGTTCATTCAGTAAAATGGTGGAGAATGAGTGAGCCTGTAGGCTACACTTGCATTTGTTGTTGGTTTAATGATTGTTGAACATTTTATGCCTTTCAGTGAGGGGAGTGTGTTAGGGGAGAGAGAGAGAAGGAGGGAGATAGATTGTTTTTAGAACCACTAAATTGAATGGTCATGATTGCATTAATTCTTGTTATGTTAAATTCAAATGTAAACTTTGTGATTTTGCTGTAAACCACTTCGGCAACATTGTGTAACTTAAACATTCATTTCAATACAGCACATCGTACTGAACTGAGAGACAGAGAGAGAGAGATACAAAGGTAACCAGTCATGTGCCTTCCGGTTGCCACCTGGGCACACCGTCAACTGTAAATAAATATAAATAAATATAAATATGTTTTTCATGCACATGCAGGGCTGTTTCTTTAAAGAGAATAAAATTACATTTTGAGATAAAAATGTGTAAGGGAATCTAGGTGCTGAGGGTCACTGGCAATTGGCAATTCTGCAGAAAAGACTATGATCAAAAAGTTTTTAATGTCACAACACTGATAGTAAATGTAAGCAAGTAAAAGTGAACAAGTTTAATGTGTAACATCTACCCAATCAAAAGTAAAAATGCACTTTTTAATAATTGCCCAAGTTAGTTTGTCAAGTTACTGATGTGTTGATGTGTAAGCAATGTTTTAATGTAAGACAGGTGCCTTAACATCTATTTTATTATAATGTTGGGTAGTTTAAAAGTAGGAAGTACATTATGTTTTTCTTGTGACTTGGGTTTTTTTTTCCTCCAGGCTACAATATTAATTTGAAAAAAAAAAGGTTTTTATGTATATATGTACTGGAGTTAACATCAGAATGGTCCCTTCTAAAATACAGTGGAGTTAAAGTCTCCCGAGTGAACGTACTTTCGAACTCTGCTCATTTCAAACTTCATACGATTCTTTACGATTCTTTGTGTGCTCTTACAGCCATTCTTCTGCTAATGAAGATTGGCACAGTGTATTATATATCTATTATATGAGCTATGAAGTGAGCTAACCAGTTTCTATGGAAACCGCCCCGCTCCCCTCCTGCCCTCGCCCACAGCTCCCCTTTAACCCCCTCATCACTCCCTCCCTCCTCCTACCTCTTGCTCTTCCTCTCTCCCTCTCGCTTCTAAATTATAGAGCAAGGGGGTACCTCTTTTGAAAATCTCTTACTCTGAATAGAGATGTGGGTGTGCATCTGCTCATATGACAAATGCAGAGAGGAGGAACGAGGGGGCGGATGGAGACACAGCGCTGTAAGTAGTGGCAACAGTGAGGTAAACAGAAAACACAAACTTAGAGGACAGACAGAGGGAGCTTCTAGGGGTAACATGTACACATGAAATAACACTTTTGAAGAAGTCTGTGAGAGTTGTGCTGTGAACGATGACATGACAAGAAAGTTATGTGTCAAGTATGAAAGAAATTGGAAATTCTCTGTTAGGAGTTTTTCTTTATCCTGACTTTCAAATCTGGTAAAAATTTTACTTGTAACCATAGCGTTCACATCAGAAAATGCTTCTCTGGTTCTGCACCCTGCGACCCTAAATGGCAAAAAATCAACTCTGTAAATTAATCACAGCCTTCACCAGCTATAATGTCAGTGCTCACAGCTGGGGGGAGCCTTCGCCACAGAGTGTTGGTTCGTTTAGAAGAGAGTCAGACACTAAACGACATGGGTACCATTACAATAAAAAAAAGATGGGCTGTGTATGGTGGAAAAGGAACAGACAGACTGATCAGATCACAGTCCAGCATCTGAGGAGGAGATGACCAGGTCGACCAGACTGTGTGATTATATAAATAGCTACTAATCAGGCCTGGGTGTCAGATTAGTCTCCATAACCTTTTGCTGAGCACATGCTCATTAGGCTACGGGAGCCTACGTATGGGTCAGCTCCGTCCTGTCCTCTATAGTACAATTGTCTGGAATAAATCACCCACAGGAGACTGATGAAGCATAAGTCTCTCTTACTTCATTTTCTTGCTTGTCTCTTCCTCATTTATTTATAACTCATATATGAACACTTCCTCGTGAGAGTTATGCTCAACTTGAAACAACCTAGTGACAGAAAAAGACCCCAGGCTCTGTGCTGGATGCTTCAGGGGTGTATAAAGATGCTGTGTACTATTCGTTGATGTGCTTTGCCCCCTCACTTCTGCACCACCACAGATGCACTCGAAGTAAGCTGAAAGCATTTCCTCTCTGGTTGTCTGTGCTGATTTCACTGCATCAGACATGAGAGTAGGATGTGTGTGATGCCCAAATTCAGCTGCAATTTGTGGACTTAGAAGGAGGAAGAAGGAGGAGGAGGAGGAGGTGGAGATGGTGGGATTTGATAGGAAGAGACACATAGTGATGAGAAATAGGGGGCGAGTGGTTTTAGGTTTTGATAGTGATTCAGATGGTAGGATTAGGAGGAAAGGGATGCAGGTGGAACGGAAATATCTGAGAACTGTGAAGACTGTGATAAAGGGTTGAGAGTATTTTAAAACACTGAAAAGCATATGTGCAATGCTACAAAACATGTGACATTGTATGCCAGTATGTCTGTGGCATTTACGTAAAGAGATAATATTCCATTGCATTCAAAAGAAATGTTTGTGCTCCTTCTAAAAACCTTTGTTACATCTCATCTCTCTCTTCCTTGTTTCCTGTCATCTTTCCACTATTGCTATAATATAATATTGATAATAATACATTACACCAATTTTAGACCATCTGAATAAATAAAGAAATGATTCAGTGTTTCTCCCACACAAAGGCTGTGTAACAGTATTTAGTCATTAATGGTGGGAAATAAAATGGTAAAGCTTCATTTTACTGGCTTGTAATTTCCTTAATGACCTAGCAAGTATGGTGAACAACAGTAATTTGTTGTTGGAAAATAAAAACAAAGTTTTGAGTTCTTTGAGTTCTATAATAAAAATTGTAAATGTAGCCTATTTCACTTTTTTATTTATTTATTTATTCCTCCTATTGAAAAGAACGTCGTTCTAACTCCTTATTGCTTGCAGCTTGTCGCCCTCTGCTGTTATTACAAGGGCTGTAGGCTACTTCTTAAAGATGGTCCACTGCATAGGTATGCTGCAGCCCGTTCTCATATTTGGATGAAGCTGGCCAGAGACTGTCAAGCAACTCCTGAAAATATTAGATAAAACTGTAAGGTAAGGTAAATCTTTATTACCCCTGGGAGACAATTTTTTGCACAGCCAGCAGTACAATAAGCACGCTAAACAACACATAAACCAATCACATACAAAATACAACAAAATGAATTAATGCTGTTCAGAAGGCTAATAGCAGCTGGGACAAAATAGTTTTTAAATGTAGGCTACTGGTTCTCCACCATTGTAGGTTACGACCAGATGGGAGCGAGCTGAACTCACTGAACAAGGGGTCAGCAAGGTACAAACTAAATTTCACTTTACAACCTGTTGAAATGTGACAAATAAACCCACCTATCTTGTAGCCTACTTTTTATTATTAATTTAATCAGGAAAGGGTCATCTTTCTATATTATATTGGTACGGTTAACTCCCAACGAAGGACTGCGATTTGAACACTGTCAATTAGGCTATAGAGCAATCAGAACATGTAATTGTTCACCATCAAAAGTTCTTTCGAGAACGAGAAACATTAAAGTGGGAACTCAGAAAGCTTCGCCTGAAAGATTTGATTCTAAAAAAATGTATTTGACCTCGGGCTAGGGGAACTATTCTATTATTTCAAAGAAACTGGGTTAATCAATAGAATTTAGTGAGCAGTGTTTTTTTGTTTGTTTTTTAAGGGATAGAGAACTCTAGTCCACACTCCAACACACAGTAGGTGGCGGTAATACACCTTAACGCTTGTTGCCACCTGCCATAAAAGGTAATGAAGAAGAAGAAGAAGAAATAGGCCCAATCCCAATGTCCCCCCTAAGCCCTAAGCCCTGAACCCTCACAGACTTTACTGACGTCACTTGGAAAGTGATTGAGTGCAAGAGGCTGCAAGGGCTCAAAATGCTGTAACTAGGAACGGGACGGTCCTTTCCCACTTTATCACGTTACCTTGACAACGCTGAAAAACGTTGCACACTTTTTATTTTATGCTTTTGCCTGATTAAT
>JAPMOB010220429.1:0-26306 GCA_029875015.1 Lepomis gibbosus | reverse complement strand
TTTGATACGGAGCTATTGACTGTAATAGGCGCGAAAAACGACGAATGTTGAATATTAAACTAACTTCACCCCGGTCCAAATAAACAACCAAACATGATGGTCAAGTAGGTGCCCGATCAGCAGCTCCCACCGTCTACATGTCAAAGTGTCCTTCAGCAAGATGTGAGAATGAGCATTAGTTATTCTTTCAGCCACTGATCAGTGAATGTGTGTGAATGCTGACATGTGGTGGTTGGAAGGCGCTACAGACCTTTTATCAAGCGGTGGCTAATTCAGTCACGGGAAAAAGGAATTATTTTAACGTCTACAATCACTTATGCAAATGTACATGGTAGCAGAGCACACCTTACACCTTAATAACAGGACTATGGACGCTAATGGCCAGTGTGTTGTCAAAGAAGGACACGGTGTGAATCATCCACCTGTGAGCGCCTCTGTCAGCCTGCTCCTGCTGTTGACTGCATGAGACCATCTGACCTCGGCGGCGTCTTTCTTCTTTATCTGACTCTGACTTAAGAAATACTCCAGCGTCTGGTCAGACATCTTCTCTACGAACAAAAACTTAACGTTACTATCAGCGACACATTACCGCCTCACAGTACGACTTTAGTTCGGTTAATAACGGTAACGTTAACATAACAGTTAACAATAACATGAGTAAAGGACGAATACGGTCCAGCTAGCTAGACTGCTATGACTAACAAAGAACGTAATTAACTGTAAAACATCCTACTCCACCGGAGTAACGTTAACGTTACTGCATACAGTAAACAAATGCATCTCTTCCGCTTCTTCTTCGTTTTATGTCGGTTTGCAATAGTTGCTTACATGTTAAACACCGCCGCCTAATGTACCGGAGTATGTAGTATGCGTTTTTATATACAGTCCATGGTAAACACTATGGGAAAAATTAAATAAAACCAAACAAAGAAAGAAAAAACACAAACTCACTAGTTTCTTCCTCTTCATAGTTCATGTTTATGATTAAAAACATGCACTTTGTAAGAGCAAAGTCCAGTTAGCAATTTCCTGCAAAAACCAGTACTATTTTATTGATGCAATCAACTGAAGTGAAAATAAATCTAGGAACATAAATATAATTGTATAATGGTATTATAATAAAATTAGTATGTTTTCTACTCTACTGACCTTAAAGAAATAGAGGTACATCTTTTCTTGATGTTTTTCATTTTATCTTTACAAACACCTTATTGTTGGTGTGAAGCACTGGAAGTGACCTGTTCATTTATTGGTCATGCATGTAAAATCTTATTTTATTTATAGATTTTTAAAAGAAACACAAATTTTCATTTGTGTTCCTTTTAATACTTTTCTATGGCATGCTTAACAGATACACTTTTTAATGTAAAGTTAAATGTTTACTTTTAAATGTAGAAATTTGGTGACAAAAGCTTCTGTAGTGAAATGACAATGCAACACATAGTGGTGAAAATAAACTTGTCTCAGGAACAGAAGCTGAAATTAAGCATGGAAAATGGACTGTACTTGTTTAGAGCCTTTCTTGTCTTTCAGCCACTTACTTTTCACTAGGCCTACTCTCACACACATTCACACAGTGATGGCAGAGGCTCCCATGCAAGGTGCCAACTGCTCATCAGACAGAAACTAATCATTCACACACATACACACCGATGGCACAGCTTTTAGGAGCAATGTGGAGTTCAGCAAGGGTGGAATCTGGTATTCCGGGCAAATGCCCAGTGGGCCGACGCACCTATGGAGCTGGTAAAATGTAATTTATTTATTTATATAACTGTTAGAAAATGGGCCAACATACCAGCCCATAAAGTACGGACAGCGGTCCATTGAACCATTTTCATTTTCTATACTGACACTGGGCTGGCCCAATCACATCTCTTACTGGCCACAAATGAATAATTTGTAGCCTCGAAATAATAATTTGTGGCCTTGCAATAATTTAATGTTATTTTGTTGCCACACAAGGACTCCGGTGTTTGACAACCTGGTGTTTTGCAAGCAAATGATAGACCTGAAATATGGATAACTTCGATCTAATTTCGTTTTACTTCCATCTTGGCTTAGCTATACGCTGGGCTGGAGACTACACCGCAGACGGTATTTTGCTCAAGGACCAAACTACATTTGGGACATTGATTCATACGATAAGTTGAAGACCTTCAGAATGGTTGCATAGATGGCTTTTCACATAAAATCATCTGGTTGAAAGTAGGGGTGCAACAACTAATTGATGTAGTCGATGAAAATCGGTTATTAAATTTGTTGTCAATGATTTTAATAATCGATTTGTTCATGACGTCATCGGGCCGTAACGATATCACTTAACGGAGTAAAGTGATGTGAACAGTAAAGTTACTAAAACAACACAACATCAGCACTGCAGTAACACCTTCACCACCTAAAACCTCCAGAGTGTAGCAGCGTTTCACCCTTCACTCAGCCAAAAAGCTTGTTAACTGCAGCATCTGCAAAGCTGAGCTTTCCTGGAAATACCGGAGCATCTGAAGAGGAGGCACGTAATGTTGTGGACCCGGTGAAGTTAGCTTGGAATCTGAAATTTAAGACTTTTTAAATACTATATATTATATATTATATATGCACAGAAAACTATAAACTGAAGTTATGCTCTAAATAGAGTCACTAATTTAGCAGTTTGGAAGGATGTTTTAAGTTAACCTAAGATCAAAGTCACTGTATCACTTGTTTTGGTTACAAGTTGTGAGACTGATAAAGAGGTAAATTTGATAATTTGATTGTATACGATAATGTTTTTGAAAGCTAAACAAACTGAACATTCCAAATCCTTTTAATACCTCTCTTCCTTACACACACCTCCAAATCACTGAATTCAGGTGTACACAATCAGACAACCACATAGGCATGCAGACTCCTTCTACAAACATTTGTGAAAGAATGGGTGAATTCAAGTGTGGTACCGGGATAGGTTGCCTCCTGTGCAATAAGTGCATTTGTGAAATTTCCTCACTACTAAAGATTCCAGTCAATTGTTAATTTTATTATAACAAAGTGGACACGACTGGGAACAACAGAAACCAGCCATTAATAGGCCATGTAAAATCACAGAGCGGGGTCAGCATGCAGACCTCCAAACATCAAGTGGCCTTAGGATTAGCTCAAAAACAGTGTGTAGAATGGGTTTCCATGGCCGAGCAGCTGCATCCAAGCCTTACGTCAACAAATGCAATGCAAAGTGTTGGAAGCAGTGGTGTAAGAGCAGTGAAGCCGTGTTCTCTGGAGTGACCAATCACGCTTCTCTGTCTGGCAATCAGATAGACAAGTCTGGGATCAATTAGAGCAGAGACTGCGAGCCAGGCCTTCTTGTCCAACACTTGTGCCTGACATAACAAATGCGCTTCCTATAAGAATGGTCAAAAATTCCCATAAACAGCGCTAAACCTTGTAGACAGCCTTCCCAGAAGAGTAGAAGCTGTTATAGCTGCAAAGGGTGGGCCAACTCCATAGTAAACCCTTTGGATTAAGAATGGGATGTCAATAACCTTCATGTGCATGTAGGCAGGAGACCCAAAACCTTTGGCAATATAGTGTATATTTGTTTGAGCTTTGTATTGAGCGTAGATTGATAAAAAAATATGAAGTTAAATGATTTTAGCATAAGGCTACAAATGTGAAAAAAGTTAAAGAGGTCTGAATGCACTGTACATACCTATGACATATAATAGTTTTAGTTATTTACTGTTACTTTGTAGTTCAGGTCAGTGCTGAAAACTGAAAATATTCCAGGCTAGGTAAGGCATAAATGGCATAAATTAACCAGATGGTGGTCACTTGTGTTCCAGTAAAATCTACTGCCCTAACACTCCACAGCCCGAGAAGCAATTAGATAACAAGTGAAATACTATTTTCAGAAATCTTTATTTGCCACAAAAATAGTAATATCAGTTAATGGAAAAATAACTTTACATAAAACTGTTAGTCCACATAATGCATTAAAAAGGAAAATAAATGTAGTTAATGACCTTAAATGAATGCCTTGTGAATTAAATGGCATCTGCAATTAAGCACAAATACATTTCTGAAAGATAAGTTTTACGTCACACAGCTAAATAAATGTTAGGTTCAAACTAAATCAACACAAACTGACATAGATGACAATGTATAATGTTGACTAAATATCACATTATTAAAAACATTAACATGACTGAGGACATTGGCTAAATGATGGCGTGAGAAAATTGCTCTCTCTACAGGGTATGATGCTAAAGTTTACAAAGTTTGTTAAATGTGTAACACATGAGGAGAATATATGTTAGATGTACATTAGCATACAGATCATCATCTCTCCTAAGGCAGGTGCATAGGAAAAGGGCGAGTGTATCAAAAGTTGCAAATAGACTCCTGCACAGTGTAAATTGCAATAATATATTTATTTGCAGCGTTTTGGTGCTAGATGAGTATAGCGAACAGTCGGTAAGAAAATGTTTACAAAAAAGATATAAAAATATTAATTCACCACTAGGGATGCACCGAAATGAAAATTCTTGGCTGAAGCCGAAAATAGTAAAAAAAAGTTGCTGAACACCGAACACTGAACAAGTACATTCACATTTTTGCCTTTTTTTTTAACCATTGCATGAATTAAATAGTCAAAATGTGCTTTTTACTCAGTGTTTCCTACAGGATTTGGAGATTCCATGGTGGGTGGGTCCGAGGTCCAGGTGGGTCCGGTAAAATTAATTACATGACCATTTACTTTTAATGGACACATTTAATATGTTTTATACTTTCTGTGAATATCATCCAATTAATCTTATTTCCATACTGTACAGACACCTTGTTTTGAACACCGGATGTTGTCACATGTGTATCCTCATGCCAAATTCATCAAGTCCGACCCAATATGATAAATGTTGAGGTTCTCGTATCACGTAACATGGCGTCTATTCAGGAAGGACTCTCAGCTCACTCTGGCCTGTTCCAGTTACCATAAAGACTTAATTTAGGTGTGGCTAGCTTAATCGCCGTCTCAGAAATGAGTGACAAAAACACTCAAAGCGCTTCAGACCGTTTGTTGCCTTTTCTAAGAAGTCAGTCACAGATGGAGTGGATGTGCTAGGAGACTGTTTGGCAGAACAGTGTCTGCAAACGGCAATTTTTACATCTTTCTCTGACACTTTAAAATGCTTCCACACTGCTGACATGTCAACGTAATTGTTCAGTAAAATTTAATCGGTCATTTGACTTATTAGGCTGAATACCGAAAGTGCTATTTTTGCTATTTTCGGCCAATAAATTTAGGGGGCTGAACATTTGGTGCATCCCTAATTAACATCCCAAGAGAAAAAAACTGTGTGATCTGTCCTTTTAAAAGTTACACAGTCTTGCTTTGAATCAAGATGAAAACCATACAGTAGGTTTTCAGTATGCACACGACAGAAGGCCTGGTTAAACATTACATATGGTAACATTTTTTGTTGTTTTGCGTTTTCCCAATTTTAAGACTGCACACTTTCAATCATAGTATTCAGAACAGTCTAAACTCTGCTGTGACACTTAGATTTGTGTGTTGGTGTTACCTATGTCCGTTTTTTCTTGCGGGGACTTCTCTTCTGAGATGACTGAGGGCTCTTGTCTTCATCAGCCAAACACCCTTTTGATTTTTGAGTTTTAGCACTGCGGAATCTGGATTTAGACAGGGGAGTGATTATTACTGAAGGAAATGATCTCCCTCTTAAAACTCTTTTACCCACCTCTATAGGCTCCACCTCTTCCTTTGACACATTCTGCTCATCTTCCTTGTCCTCTTCACATATACCTGCTGTCGGTACCTCTTCATCTGTATCTAATCTGTATAAATTTAGGGAGTCCATCTTTTCATTAGCACTCTCAATAGCTCTCATGTTATCTTGGTCTCTACTGCTTTCCTCTAGCTTCTCTATATGTTCATCAGCAGAACATTCAGCTTTCTTGTGGTTTTTGTCCTCATCCTCCTCTTCCTCCTTGTCACTGGCTGCCACAATCACACATTCCCCATCCTCCTCATCTTTTTCCTTGTAATCCACTCTTGGTCTTTTTCGTGTGGATGTTCGTTTTGGAAATGTCTTTTCTTCTGCTTTGTCTGCACCAGTTTCCTTCCTCCTTCTGAAACTTCTGTCTTGTACTACTGGGTAGTCCACAGTTTTAGCTTTACTTTCTGATGGGTCTTCCTCTAGTAATTCCATTTCTTCTGTTGCTAGTTCCTCACCATCTGGCTCTACCACCCTGTCATCGATCAAATTAGCTGTTTCCTTTTCCTGGTCCTCTGCAGTGACATCAGGTGGAGGCCCTGCCCTCTGTCCAGTAGATGATGTTTCCACAGTTTCTGTTTGTTCCTTAGCATTTAGCTCTTTGTTTGTCTCATCTGTGTCAGCACTAGTCTCACCAGCTGCCATGCTGGTGTCCTCTTTTACAAGCACTGCGGCTCCCTCAGTCGATGCAGCCTTCATCTGCTCATTAGCGCCTACAGCAGACCTTCCTCCTTCCGCACTCTCAACTTCTTCCTCTCCCACTTCGCTTGGCTTCTTTACCTTCATTTCAATACTCTGTCCTTCTTCCTCAGCCTTGTCCTCTTTCTCCTCAGGCAATTCATGCCCAGCCCCTTGTTCCTCTCCATTACTCTCTTCAGCAAAAGTAGTTTCTGCTTCTCGCTCATCCTCTGGCTTACACTGTTTGCGGGCTCTTTTAGATTTACACCTAGGTGTGGCAGGAGCAGACCTCCTCCCCTTCCTCAGAACTCTTGTTTCTATTGCTGCCTCCTCTTTATCAGAACTCTTTCCCACCATTATCTCCTCTTGATCATTTTCTTCATTTTGGCTTTTTGTACTTCGGGATCTTGGTGTGGCTTTTACTGGCATCCGATAGCTCCTCAGAACTCTTGGTTCAGTTGGAACAGATGGTTCTTCTTCCCTAGGAGCATTTCCTTCATCTGTATCAGGTGTCTCTTCAGCACTTTCCCTAACAGAAGCCTCTGTCTGTCTATCTACACATGTCTCTAAAACAGCAGGCTGGTCCACCTCTACTGTCTCTTGCTCTGTCAGTGATTTCTCGGCCACAGCTTGTACTTTTTCCGTCTTAAATTCTGGCTCTGTTTTTTCTTCTTCCTGAGCTGCAGCTTTCTGCTCATGGCTCACTTCAATCACCTCATCTCTGCTTTCCTCTGGTTTAGTTTCTTCTTCTCCCTCTTCCTCTGTCTCACACTGTGTGCGGGCTCTTTTGAATTTACTTTTATGTGTGGCGGCGGCAGACCTTCTTCCTTTTCTTAGAACTCTTGTTTCAAACGCTGGTTCATCTTCTGTGCTTTTCTGCCCAGTTGCCTCCTCATCTTCCTCATCATCTTGTCTTTTTGTGGCTTTGCCTTTTGTTGTGGCTCTCACTGTCTTTTTTTCACGACTTATCTGAACTCTGGTTTCAATAACTGGTGCTTCCTTTTCCTCAGAAGCGCCTTTTGCTTTGTCGTCCTTTGTTGTCAACAGTGTCTCTTGTGCACTTTCTCCAGCTGCAGTTTCCACTACTTCAGATGTGGCGGTTGACTGTTCTTGATCTACTATGGTTGTGACTGCTTTCTCAGCAACATCATCCGAGGTCTTTCCCTCATCAGCACTACTGGCCTGTCCCTCCTCTGAGGTGTTTTGTTGCATAACAGCCTCCACCTCTTCTGTACCCATTTCTGGATCTATATTTTCATCCTTTTCATCCTTTTCTTGAAGTCTCTTTCCCTTGTCCTGATTAATCATCTCCTGTTGTTTCTCAGCTTGTTCCTCTTCCTCCTTCCTCAGAATTCTGACTTGAACTGCTGGATCCTCTTCTCTAATTTCTGAAGCTTCCTCATCATCACTACTTTTAGTAACATCTTCTTTAGCTGTTTCCTCAGCTCTCCCCCCTGTTTCTTGTATTGTGAAGTTCACCTTCTCCTCTAACCCATCCTCTTCCACCTTCTCCAGATAATTTTTTTCCATTCCAACAGGAATGTTCTCCTCTGCCATTGTTTCTTCTGCATTCATTATGACTTCATGATGGGGGGTTTTCAGATCCACTAAAACTACAGTCAGTCTTTGGAGATCAGAAATTTGGGGTGCCATTTCTTCACTCTGTTGCTCCTCTGCTGAAAGTGTTGCTACTGAAGGTGTTGCCTCCTCTTCACTAGATGTTAGTACAGCTATGTCACTGGTGGGTTTGGGTAATGGGTAATCCTGTGTCTCAGCCTCTCCTTCTTGTACTAAATTATCTTCAGTAGCTGTCGCTCCAGCTGTGTTCTTCTTATCTTCAGTCTCTGTCCATTCTTTTGACACTCCTTTTTCCACTTCTACAGTAACAAGTTCATTTACCTCTATTTTATTCATCTCTGGGGCTTTCCCCTCACTCTCCACCTTTGGTGGCTCTTCGGCTGATGCCGGCCCCGTGTCTCCTTCCACCTCTGTTTCTTCAGCTGATTCCTTTGGTCCCTCGTCCTCTTTCTGGAATTGTTCGCGGTTTCTACAAACAGATTTTGTTCCCCTTCTCAGAATTCTTGATTCTGCTGGAGGTTCATCTCCATCAGCACTCTTTTCTGCAGTTCCCCCTCCGTCCTTCGGTTCATCTTGCTGCTTTTTGCCTCTCGTTTTTAGAGTTGCTTTGGATGTCTTTCCACCACTTCTCAGAGATCTAGTTACAGTAACTGCTGGTAGTTCCACTTCCTCATCCCTTATGACTGGCTTCCTTTGATCGCATTCTTCACCTGAGGTCTGTACCTCCTTTTCTGCAAGTATCTTGTATATGGCTTCTGATTGCTCTTCCATTACATCATGTCCTTCCACTGTCACACCTTTCCCTTCCTCCACATCTATTTTAGATTCTAAAAGTTCCTCTCTTTCAGAAGAAACTTTCTCCATAACACTTTCCTCCCTCTTTTTATCTGTCATTTCTACAGCAACTGCCTCTCCTCCCATTTCCTCAACACTCAATTGCTCTTCTTCTTTCTCTTCTCCCTTTTGGTCTTCTTTCTGGATTTGTTTATGGGTTCCTCTGGATTTGCCTTTTGGTGTGGCAGAGACAGATATCTTCCCCCGTCTCAGTGATCTTGTTGTCACTGCAGGTTCTTCTTCATCCCTGAAATCTGCTTCTTTTTCATCCGCTTGCCTTCTGCTTCTTGCTGTTTTGTGTCTTGGTGTGACTGTCTTTGTTCCAGTTCTCAGGGCTCTGGTTTCAACAACTGGTGCCTCTTCCACTCTTAAGCTCATTGCCTCATCTACCTCAGCTGGTGAAATAGTCTCTTCAGCATCATCTACTACTGAAAAGTCTGCCTTTGTGTCTGCACAGATCTCTGAAATTGCAGACTGTTTCTCCTCCACTGGAACTGGAACTGTGACAGCCTCCTTTGCCATTTCAGTGACTGGTGATTCCTCTGTTTTACTATTTTCCTCATCCACATTAGCATATTCTTCCTTTTCTTCACCAGAACTGTCTTCCTTCTTGGCAGTCTCTGCATCCGCAGTTGAGACTACAGATGTTTCTGCACTGTTCTCCTTCCCCTCTCTATTATCTTCCAATACCAGCATTTCTGTGTCTGGTGTTTGATCATCTGCAACAGAATGAGAAACATTCTTGTCTTCTGCTGCTATCAGCTTCACTCGTTCCTTTTCTGGAGCATACTCTTCATCAGCTGGTGTTTTATCTACCTCCATCGCACTAAGATGATGGCAGGTTGTTTTTAGGTCCACTAAAATGACGGTAGCTTCATGGAGCTTGGGGATTTCAGAGTCTGTGTCCTTTTCCTGGGGCTCTACTGATGTGGCAGCCTCAAGGACCTCATCAGGTATTACTGTTTCTGAAGCAGCAGCAACAGTGTCTGACTCTTGTATCATGTCATCTGCAACTTCCTCCTTATCGGCTTCCATTAGTGATATCGTCTCTATCTCTCCCTGTACCGCCTTGTTCACCACACTCGAAGGTATCACATCTTCTGCTGCTTCCTCAGCTTTTGGAATTGTACCTTCTTCCCCAACAGTTAATTCCTCGGTTGATACATCTTCTGTTTTGTCAGTTGTCTCCCCTTGTTTCATCTGGTGGTGTTCCTCCATCTGTTTGTCTGTTGCTAGTGCTTCCTCTTCACTTCCTGTTCCCAGATCTATGCACTCTTCCTTTTGTGTTTTGCTTTGTTTTGTAGGCTTAGTGACTTTATGTCTTCCTCTCAAAGCTCTCTTCTGCACAATAGTGACCTCATCTACTTCATCAGTAACCTCTTGTGTATCCTGTATCACTGATGTTTTTACCTCCTCACCCTTTTGTTCTTTCCCAAATTCAGCTGCTGTTTCTCTAAGCTCTGTGAAACTCCCCTTCACTACAGCATCATCCACCCCAGGTTTCTCTTGCTTCTCAGTCTCCTCTTCATTTGTTAGTTGTTTATCTTCCAGCTGCTTTTCTTCTTCTCTTAATTCCTCCACAGTAACTACATCCTCTTTTAAGGAGGTAATTTCCGCTGGTTCTCCTTCCTCGGTTACAACCAACTCCTCCACTAGATCAGCTGTAGAAACCTCTTTCTCCACTGCCAATTCATTGACCTCTTTCTCTAATCCTTCCCACACTTTCTGGCTTGGTTGTGTATATTTGCATTTGGGTGTGGAGATGGTCATAACAGTTCTTCCTCTCAAAACTCTCCCTCCATCCTGGGCTGTAGTTTCCTCCTCCTCTTGCTTGCTATGCTGTTGAGATCTCAGTCTGGGGGTTTCACTCTGTGCAGTTTTTATGGCTGTTCTCCCTGTTTTTACATTGTCACCATCCTCTGATGTTGCCTGGGTTGATATATTTACCACATGTTGTGTAACTCTTTCTTCTGGATTTTCATCAGTGACGTTGATTTGAGTTGCCTCTCCCACTTTTTGAGTTTCTGCTTCCTTGTGTACCTCTAAACCTTCTTCAGAGACTAGCAGCATTGCAGTGTCTTTCTTCTGACACTTTCCCTCTGCTTCCTCAATTTCTGATGCCACGTTCTCAACTGTTATCTGTGACTTGTGAGAGGTATTTTTCTGATCAAGTGTGGCACCATCTTCTACTTGTGGCTCCTCAGTCGTCAGTGTTGATGCAACATCACCTTCTTCTAGTTCTTGTGAGGCTAGGACAGTGGCTGTTTTTTCTGGCATAGTAGCTTCTTCTTTAGGTGCAGTATCAACTACATCATCTCCCTTTTCTTCAGTAGCCACACTAAACATACCCTAAAAATAAATAAAATAATAAATATTGAATCACAAACACGTTGCTGTACTGTTCATAAAGGCAAGCCTGCAAATGAAAATTTTCATATACACACCTTAGTCAGCACCAATTCAGAGACATTATGCAGTTCTGTTTTCTGTTGCGCATAAACCTGCTCCTCTCTGGGGGTTTCTGCTTCAATATCCTGGATTCTAAAAAATGTTGGATATCACTTGTTAATTTCAAGGATTTTATAATATGAGGATCTGATGGTGTGACAACAGACTCATAAATTCTAATTCATCCTAAGAACTGCTCCATTGATAGTAGTTTATTTCTGTTTACCATTTTTATAATTGATTCTATATTTTCTGTATTTTCTTAAATTGGAAAAGACCAGACTTTCATTAAGAGGGTCCACCAAAAAAATATGGAAAATATGGGGTCTGCTATTTTCAATTTGCTAAGAGGATAAATTTCCCACTTATTCCTGATTAAGGCTTTTGTGGTTGGGAGAGGGACCAGTTCTAGATTGGTTGTGATGTGGGCGATATGCTGTGGTACTGATCATCTGTTTCTATTATGGACACAATTTACTGTTGGCTGACTGATAGAGGTCTGTATTTATTTTTTTTGTTTTGTTTATTTGGTCATCTGTGGTCTAGCTATTTTAGTTAAGCTGAGAGCAAATCCAGCGTTTTGGGTAGCTTGATTACATACAAAGTCAATGCGAAGATTCAAATTCCTGCGAATTTGCTCCGGGTGGTGACATTTGCTGGCTCACGCGAGTTAAAATTTTTCAACTGGAGTTGGAAATTTGCTTGACCCGATGTTGCGAAAGCCTATCAGCTGCCTCTCAGAGATTGTCTGGACATCAGAGGTTTGTTTGCGGGGAATTGAAATGCCGCTAGCTGATGGAGAGCTGCTAAAGAATAGGGAAGTGTACAGGGAGCAGCACTGCAGCTTTTTGAACAAATAAACACACGTAGTCTGTCTGGATTCGGCTCTGACAACTACGCCATTTACTCGTGGGAGGAGCTCGGAGTTAACTACTTTTATTAAATTAGCTTTTTACTTTTGTTTTTGGGATTACAACATTGACTTATCTCAGTGGAGCTTCTCGGCAGCTAGTTCTGTGCACATCTGGTTCCTCTGTTGTTGTTAGCGTTGGTTAGCACCAAGAGCTCTGTTGGACTACTACTTTATATAAAAACCGGACAAAGCTGGACATTACTTGGAGAAAAGAAAGTGAGGAAGTTGAACTACCTGGTGTGTTCTGAAAATATGTGTCTGTAACTTTATTCCAGCTATCGTTGTACTTTACTGTGAACAAGTTAGCATAGCATAACCCTGATGGATTCGAACTCCGTTCAGAAAACAAACATTTTAGAAGTTGTTGTTCTGCTGTCTTGCTGACAGACCTGACAAAACATGAATTCACATGTCTAACAAATCAGCATCATTTTGTAGTTATATCAGCATCAGTTTGGTCCATTTATTGCAATTAAATCATAGAAAAATGTTTACTTTGGGTTCATATAGCTGTGGTTTTCATGGATTGTGTTTATTCGCTTATTGAGTTGTCTGTTCAGCGAAAAAAACCTGCCTGAGGAAAAGTGTTGCAAAGATTAAATTCACGTATGTGAACAGCATTAGGGTTAGGATAAACCATTTACTGTGTCACTTTTCAAGTGTATTTTCTTGACAAAACGTGCATTGGAGAACAGCCGTTTGGTGACAGAGTCACCAGTTTGTGACTGTCGCCAATCATAGTGTGAGCACCACAACAAGTTCAGGACTCCCGTTACAAGACAGTAAGTCATGTAGTCTGTAACAGTACAGCGATCTGCTGACGTTGAACGTCATGTAGTCTGCAACAGGCATAAGTTATCACAACAGTTGTCCTATCATAACAGATGCTCCAATACCATATGGGGAGGATATTAACTCCTGCCTCTGTTCAAAAATGGTCTCTGGTATCAGATGTGAATCTCCACCTTGATCTTTCTTTGCTGTCCACTGATTCCTGGTTGGTGATCTCGTCCCAGTGGATGCTGTGATTTTGGACTGGTGTTCACAGACAGCTGATGTCTGTTTCTGGTGTTCATTCAGTCTCTTGTCCAGGGTCATTGCTGTTACACCATTCAATTCTTCCTCTCAGGGGGGTCCCGTCTTAAGGCTGTCCCAGCAGAAATCTTAGGGCGGACTCCACATGAGGGAGTCCCACTAGAATGCTTCTGGTGGTCTCTGAGACTAGGATGGGGTCAAGTCAAGAGTAAGCAGAGGAAAGATGGACATTCACATCTGACACCAGAATCCATCCTGGAGACATACACACCACTAAGATAAGATAAGCCTTTCTGTGGAGTGGCTGTGGCTCAGAAGGTAACTTGGGTCATCCACTGATCGCAGGGTTTTCAAAGTGTCATTGGGCTCCAGTCCTTTCGCCAATTTGAAAAGGGAGCTTCAAATTGGTGAAATGATGCTTTGCAAGAAATATGACCCCAATCGACCTGATGATGGTGCTACATTTTTGAAAGGCTGCGCTCCTCGCACCAGAGTCTGACTGAGTCTTATAAAACAATCGTGTATTTCGGCAAGAGCGGTCCAAAAACATGGCTGCCATCAATCAGAAAGCTACTCCATGTTCAGGACCTAGCAGGACATTATCTGTGACTCAGTGACTATTTTTACAATCAACATAAATCTTATCAAATGTTATCTTCAGTGATTGTTTGGTTAGTAGAGGGCGCCATAAATGCAACGATATTGACTGGTCAATGTGAGTGGGTACTATCACTTATTTGCTCATAACTAAAGTAGTCCCTAAATTCAATGTAATCTCTGAATGAGTTTACATTGGAGACATCCAACACTATGTTAATGGTAAATGGACTGTCATATTAGTATCTCCAGAAATTTCAATGGAGAGGTTTATACTATATACTTCACACATCTGAAATGGAAATTATTAATTTAACATTTAATAGTGCGTTTATGATATTTTCAGGATTGACAGGTTCTATTACAGACCTGATAACTTTTTCTGACTTGTCGTCTTTGATCTTTTCTCCCATCTTCCTTTTCTTTGTGCCACTACTTCTTCCCCGGGATGCAACAGGCAGTTCAGCCTCTGAAAGTGTTATATATAATTGTAACAATCTACATTTTGAAATTAAAAAGTTACAATGTAAATGTAAACTTAAGAAATGTTCACCTTTGCTGGCTCTCAGCAATGTCACCTCCTCCTAAAAAAATATCACAGAGATTATTTTACTTGTAGAATGATTTTGTTTCTAAAATAATTTAATTGTCAAACTGGAAGAAATTATAATAATGTACCACAATTTCAACAGTGCATTTCATAGATTCAGCTTCTTTTATTTGTGTGGTAATTGCCTCCATCACCACATCCTTATCAGTCACTTCTGTAATCACAAGTGACTTCTCCGTGAATGACAGACTCTTTGAAACTGCTGAGAAACAGAATAACACATGCACTCTTTTAATGCTTAGATAAATACACTGAAGGACAATTTGTCATTGTCAGTGAACATTTGTCAAATTATTTTACAGTTCATTATTTACATAATTAGATTAGAAATTTGACAACTTCAAGATGATTTAAAATGTAATCTTTACGGTGGCAAATCTTTTGAAATATACTATTCCGTGCAATGTATCTGTCTAGCTAAATAAGTACAGCTTATTTCTTACCTCTCAGATTAATGGCCTGAATCTTGCTGGCAATATTGGTCCTCTGGTTGGGTCCGCCTATGCTCTGTACCTCCCATAGCAGATCTGTGTCTCCTGGGTACTGACTCAGGTATTTCTCACACACTAGGACCAAAGACAAGTGCATTCAACTTAAGGTAATGTACTGTTTATAGTTCTATACAAATACCAGCACAAACGCTGAGTAGATTCATGCAAGACATATTATTAAGGCGCACTAACTGTAGGGTGGAATATGTACCTTTATACATGGATGGCGTGAGGGGGTACCTCAAGCCCAAAGAGTCCTCTTGGAAACTGAGCACAAAGTCCTCCAGCATCTGGAGGCCAAAGCCTTTACCACGCTGACTTTTTCTAACAAATATGGAGTCCATCACAGGTAGCTGATAGCTTCTGGTTGAAAAAGAACCAAATACGCTGCCTACAAAAGGAGACAAGGAAAAAAAAATGAACATACTCATGAAAACAGTGTCAGAAAGGAATGAACCAACAGTTTATCACACATAGATTAACCCAGTCTTCTATGGATATAAATATACACTGCTCACAAAAATGAATGGAACACTTAAATCACATGCTCAGATCTTGATGAATGAAATAGTTCAAAGTTCAAAATCTTTACTGTACATTGTATAATTTACTGAGAACAAAATGATGCAACCATGGTCAATGGAAAGAAAAATCACCAATCGACTGAGGGCTGAATTCAAAATCACAAAGAAAATCAAAAAAATTTTAAGTAAAACATTTAAAATCAAAGGGTGTTCCATCTTATAATGTGATTCAATTGTATGCCCCCACATGCATGTATGCACTCCCGACAACCAGAGGTTCTCAATTGGATTTAGGTCCGGGGAACGTGAGGGCCGGTCAATGGCATCAATGCCTTCATCATCCAGGACATCAACCCTGGCCCTCCAAGGATAAGCCTCTCCAGACCACCACTGACCCACCTCCAAACCAGTCATGCTGGATGATGTTACAAAACCACGGCGTCTCCAGATTCTTTTATGTCTGTCACATGTGCTCAGTGTGAACTTGCTCTCATCTGTGAAGAGAACGGGGTGCCAATGGTAGACCTACCAATTCTGGTGTTCTCTGGCAAATGCCAGTCGAGCCCCACAGTTCTGGGCTGTGAGCACAGAAGCACTAGAAGACGCCAGGTCCTCAAGCCACCCTCATGGAGTCTGTCAGACAGTTTGGTTAGAAACAGACCATGAGGACTGCTGCTGGTTTGATGCCCTTTCTAGGGCCCTGTCCAGTTCTCCTTATGTAATGACCCATTGCCTGGTAACTTATCCATGCTCTTGAGACTGGGCTGGGAGATACAGCAAACCTTGCAATGACACGTATGGATGTGTCATCTGGAAGGAGCTGGACTACCTATGCAACCTGAATGGGATGCAGGTGCCACCACATGCTACCAGTAGTGACAAGGACACTAGCAAAACACCAAACTAGACAACAATCAGTCAGAAAGGATAAGGATAGAACAACTGTCGGTGGCCAGCACCTGCAAAATCATTTTTGGGGGTTGTCTTCCTGTGGCATCAGAAAAGGGGGTTGCTCTACTTAATATATACCGAGTGAAAGACCATAGAATAAGATAACTACAATAAATATATTTCATAGAAATTACCTGAAGGTTTGACTGAGTAGAAGCCAACACCCTCTCCATTATTCCAGAGGATTTTTGCATTATCCTTTTCTCCATGGCAGAGAAAAGGAAGCTCCTCAGAGCTCATCTCCTTGGCTCTATAGATGACACGATTAAGGATGTATAAAACTATCCTCTCTCCTACTGTCTTCACCTGAGGAACACACATAGAACATGTTACTCTTAATTTAATAGCATCTTGCCACATGTTTGAATTTGTTGTTTTAGAAAATCGGTAGCACTTTACAGCTTGGTATTAACATGGTAATAGTGGGGTAATAGTTTGATAATAATAATAATAAGTAATACCATGTGATTACCAAAGTATTCCAGTTAATAGTGTGGTATTAATGGGTAAAGCTGGGTAATATTAGACTAGGGTAAAAACAAAGGATAATAATGGAGAAACATAAAGATAGCAACAAGACAAAACTATTTAGTAATATTATTCTGGTATTTAACTTTCTAACAATAAAATGGTATTATCAGCGCAATATTTGGACTAAAAATGGTAATATGGTGAAATAAATGGGGTAATAACCTGAGGTAGTATAGGCTGATGTTTTTCCAATATTATAGTGTCATCAGCATATCTTTAAAATCACATGACAGTTACTGGAAGTCAAAATTAGTAGTTAGCATATTATAATGCTGAAATTCTTTCTCCCTTATGTACCAAGCATTCCCTTTTGTTCATAGGTAATAATAATGTTCTGTACTTGTATAGTGCCTTTCAAGTCTTCTGACCACTCAAAGTGCTTTTACACTTCGTTAAATTCACACTCATTCATACACTGAGCCTAACTGCTCAGAACAGAAACTACCATTCATACATATTCCAATAGCAATCCAATCTTCAGGGCACCCCGAGGATACTCAGAGTCAAATTTAAGACTTTTTAAGCTTGATGACTGAACCTTCACAGGTTTTCAGCTCATAATTATCCAACGAATGTTGAGGTTAAGTGCCACTGGACCACCTACAATGAAATTTAATGCCAACTTCGCTGTCATATAATAGAAATCAGTATGAATTTAAAGCCAGTTAGTTTGAAGAGTAGACAGGCACTATATACACAGTTCTGAATATTACAATTTACCATTTCATGTGCGTCATGATCTCTTTGATTAGAATGAATAGTGAGAGAGTGGAGTGTCTAGCTGGTAAAACATCTCCTCATACCTCCACAACGCCCTCTCGAGCAGGGTCTGCTGTCTTGAGAATGTCGTCCACTGACCACCACTGGTCCAGCAGATACAGAGCCACAGCAGTGAATGGGTCACTGGGAGAGAACAGGGCCAGGATCTTCTTTTTATCACTGGATCCATACAGTGGGACAAAGCCCACACTGGAAACATCTATGGTGACCTGAGGACGTACACACAGCTCTGTACACAAAATTGCATAGTCTTCAACCACACCCAATAGTATGAAGCTGCAGTCCCGGAGGCTGCAGTTTCAGGACCCCTGCAATCCTGGGACCGCAGTTCTAGGACCCTAGTTCTTTTGCAACAGCGCCATCTAGTGGAGTGGTGGTGGTAATACACAGCAACACGAAGGAGGTTAACCCTGTCTGCTAGCATTTCTGCCGTGAGGCCGATGTGTGCAGCTGTAGGGTTAACCGGTCGACATGCATATAATCAATAACTTGGTGTAGGCACACACTCGGTGATGGTTGTGGTAAGGGTAATTGGCTTCAGGGGGCTGTAAAGAGGAATGATACTTAGTATTAAAGTAAACAAGGAATTGCTGTTCCGGTCCTAGGATTGCGGTCTTGAAACTGCAGCCTCCGGTACTGCAGCTACATACTACACACCACACCTAACTCCATAAATATGGTTTCAAACTGATATTGGAAAAAAAACAACAACATTCGAACCTCTGACATCATTTTCTGAACAGAAAACAAGTCTAAACAGTAGGCTGATGTTACTCTCACCCTACTGTGATCTTCCAATGACATTCCAACTGGTTCATGCATTCTTTATATTAGGCAACATCTTCTATATCAGGAGATCAACTGATACTACACCAGAAGTTGCAGCAGACTACTCCCATATCTGCCTTTCATTTTTTTCTGAAAAATTTTTCTGCAAAACCTACTTTTTCAGACTCCTCCTAGGCACTAAGTCCAATTTTCACAAAACTTTGTATGGAAAGGTACACTTTGTATGCCCCCCATGATTCAAAGTTATTAAAAGAATTTTGATAATCCAAAAGATGTATTTGTATCTCCCTATAGGTCTGTCTGATTAGCATGAAATTTGGGCCAGTAGTTTCTCGTGCCACACAAAGGCTCCGCAACACATTTGATGCCAATTGGCCAGTAATTGTCACTGTTATTGAAAACTCATGAAATACTGGGGTGGTACAGAATGTTACATACGTCAGATGCTAAACAATAGACATGTCAACAAGCAGGTGGAGCTATAAGTTGTATCAGTTAAGCCCATTAAAATGATCAAATGCGTGATCAAGCTTTCTGACCTTCACCATTTCTGTAGCTCCTCACAAAGTTGTTCTTGCGTAATTTTTGGATTATAATAATTGTTTTAATAACTTTTGGTCACGAGCATCCATGGATTCTACATGCAAAGTTTTGTGCGGATCACACTTTCTGTCTAGGTTCATTGTGGGAGTTATAAGTTTTCCTTAATTATAGTGCCACCCCCAGGCCACTTGGGCTTGGACCCCTAAAGACATGGTAATTTGGATTCATATGTTCTTTTTTTCTGACTTTATGTGATCAAAAATAGTTTTCTCATTGGAAATAGGTGCATTTTATCTCTCTGTCCTGGTCACAAAAGAAAAGTTGTGTTTTAACGAAATTATAACAATGGATTGCCCTTTTTAAAATGGTGAAACTTTATTAAAAATGCACAATAAGTAATGATATGATAAATCTTGTGGCACCCTTGGCCCACTTTGGGAACCACTGTAAGTGTTAGCTAATTTTTAATGTCTTCCCTTAGGATAGGGACCACTAAACAAAATTTTGAGTCCTGGTTGAACTTCCACTGTTCCTAGCAGTAATGACATGTTTGATGCATACTGGCCCTGGCCCCAAGATTTTGAGACATTACTTTAAGACACTAAATGCTGCACTTGCCAGTTGAAAGAAAGCACACTCAGGAGTGAGCCAGGACAGCGTTGGGCACTGCAGATGTCCAGTGTGTGGTGTATTTTACCTGGGTGGAGTCAGAGAGGGTGAGGCGTTTAGGACAATCAGGGTTGCTGTAGAGAAGGTCGGTCATGTAGTTGTGGGCCAACCTTTCCAGCTCTTCCTGGCTAACATCAGCCAGGAGATCCACGGGGAACTTCATCCCTGTACATGAGACAGTAGTGAGAGGGAGCAGTGTTCAGACCCTCAGTTAGCTATTACTGTCGTCTATCCACCAAGCTGCAGTGACTCTGGAGTCATGTGGAAGTGTCAAGAGGGCAAGAATGAATTGATACAGTAACAGAGAAGGCAACACTTAAAAAGTAGAGCAGTAAGTTAAAGTCTGAAAAGTCTCTCAAACGTTATTTAAGCAGTCAAAGTGGTATTTCTTTCTTTTTAAATCACAGGCAGGGGAGTTTACAGGCTCTAGAAACATTGGGTTCTTAGCCTAGCTCAGAAATCCTCCAAGTTTTTCATCTGGTTTTGCCCCCCCCCCCCTTTGTGAAACTGAACCTTAGAACCTACTTTATCTATAAATCATTGAGCTACATTTTAATTATAAATATCATATAAATACATTTGTCATGATTTTATAATTACTACTGATAATAATTAACACTAATAATATATTTGGGGGGGGGGGTGTCTGGGTGTCCTGATAACACTAGTGATCAGACAGAAATATCACCACAAATCATCACAAACCTCTGATAAAGTTCAGCTCACAGCTGTTTCAGAGGGAAACATCCTGGAGCAGAGAGACAGCCCAAACAGACCAAAGTGTCTCTAAGTGAGGGGGACAGAGACAGCAAAGAGAGCAACAGGTCTCTGTGTATAGTATTCTCTCGCTACTTTGTGGCGGACTGTTAACCGTTTGTGTAGCAAATATATTGACAGACAATTATATATAGATTATATCTAAATATTTTAATTACAATTTTGCTAGAAACAATTCCGTAGTCACTGACAAGCCATGAACCTGTGAGCAGTGCGCGCTCTCTCTCTCTTTCTCTAAATGCAGGCAGGCTGAGTAATGTTGGGGGTCACAATACTTGAAATAAAATGTAGTAAAGTGGCCTCCATTCTTTGAAGACCTGCGAGGCAGGCTGTGTCAGGAAGATAAGGCTTTTGCATGTTAATACAGAAAATATTTTTGTTGTTGTTGAGCTACATTCTGGGCTACAGTCAAAACATTCGAGGCTAAAGACCTGCCAACAGGAAATAAATCAAATGCAGATGGAATAAAGCTTTTGCACAAAGTAGGCAAAAACACTTGTATGATCCTGAACACCGTTATGAAGTATTAAAGATGAACAGGAAAATGGAGGAAACAATAAAATTATACTTTAACTGGCCAAATACTTGGCAGCACTAAAGGTAAGGACTTATTGGGAACAATTGTGGTCCATGATATTTTAAAAATAAGGCCTTTTCTATATTTTTCTTAATGTCAACAAATAACAAGATGTGTTTTAAGTAAGACACCCAGACTAGAGAAGAGAGCATTAATGCTGTTAGCACTGGGGCCACAAGGGGTTGCTATAATTATCTCTGATTTTCAATGAGGCAGGACACATCCATGGTATCAGGACATACAATTGTATGTCATGTCATCCGCATACCATTGGAAATCAAAGTCATGTTTATGCATGATTTTCCTCACAGGGTCCAAAATTTACTTTTTTGGTCTTCCTACCAGTGGCTGGTAAACGGCACTGAATGCTTTTACTTTTACTAACTTCAGTACATTTCCTGATGCAGTATTTCTACTTGTGACAGCATTTTTACATTGTGGTCTTTTACTAAAGTAAAGAATCGGAGTACTTCCTCCACAAATAGGTGAGCACACCTACAGCCTAACTGCACGTGTTACTGGCTGAGCCTCCCCACACAGATTATCACAAGGCCACCTTCCTTTAAGGACGGTGGCCTTGTGATAATCTGTGTATGTGACGCAGTTGTCAGAGCTAACCACTCCCTAAAGAGTTTGAAAACCACAGATCTATCCATAAACCAATCATACACTGCACTCCTGTCCACTGTATAATTTCATATACAGCTACTTGTAGCATGTATTGTATGATTTCAGTTCATTTAAGACCCATACCCCCAGCAGCAGGTACTTCTATACTATGCAAGCCAACAGCAGTAATGTGTACACAATATACAATTGTAACACAATTAAACAGGCATAAAATATTGACAGCACCTTAATTAATTCTTTCGACACAGCCCCAGCTGACTGTGTTTGTGTGCATGACTCTGGTGAAAGCAGGCCCAGCTCTGGCTCGAGGGAAGGGAGTAGTGAATAACACACTTCACTAATGTGTTCCCCTAAAAAAAGTCTTTCATTGGGCAGTCTGTTGTATGTATGTTGCAACATGTTGGCATGATTGATTCATCACAGATTTTTCCACATGTTGACAAACAGTACAGCCTCGCTGACAATGGTAGATGACACAATTTACATCACACGAACCCTAGTGTAAGAAGTGTACATTAGGTTTAAGGTTGGAGGTGGGGAAATCTGCTTGTTACAGTTGTTTGAACAGAAAGGCAAACGGCACACTGGACCTAATGCAAGAAGTACTTGATTAACACTATAGATTTGTTCTTTATATCCAAATGTCTCTGAAATAATTTAACTCTTTTGAGGTTAGAGGGCCATTCAGGCACATTTTGACACAGTGACGTGCTCACTCAGTTATTTGCTATGCACTACTCAGATCCATTATTGACTTAAATGAAGTGTTAATGTACAAATACAATATACAACTCTTGACTTATCATGTCAAATATTACAAGGAAAGTGTGATTACAGGTTTTAAACCTTGTCTGATGTGCACAGTGCTTACAGGGGATGACATTACGGAGGTTGAGATTAACTTCAGTGATATATCACAGATCCTTCTCAGTAGAGTAAATTAATGGTTATAGTTTATTCAGACATTATTTTAAAAAAAAGGGAGGTTAGAAGCCAAGACAAGGCTTATAAAGATACCACTCGTTTAAGTGACACAAGCTGCAGTGAGAATTTAAAAAATGTACATAATCAGATGAGTTTCCCTTATATATGCCAGTCATCACTCTTTTATTTTTTTGTTGAATTCCTGAGATTATATTGCCCACCTGTAACCACAGGTTTGGCTCTGCCTGGCATTTGCATTGCGTTTACACAGAAGACTCCAAAAACAGACCAGTTTGACCTGTTGTCTTCAACATCCTGGTTGCAACTTAAATTGACTCTTTCTACTAGGAACCTGCACAGAACTGTTATTAATAATACAATGAGAAGGAGGGCATTTTGAAAGTTAGTTTGTCTTTGACACACAGAGAGTGACAAAGAAACACAGACTTTTGGTACACTAGTATTTGTACACTTTTGGTTCCACTATTATTTATTGCTGGTTTTACTAGTATGTATTGTCAGGTGTAGCCTAGTATTTGATGCTCTATTGATGCTTGTATGTTGTTCCTCAAATGGAAGTCGCTTTGGATAAAAGCGTCTGCCAAATGTGTAAATGTAAATGTAAATGTAAGTGATGGTACATGATGTTTTGATAACAAGAGTTCCGTATAATTTGGGCTAAACTGTGGCTGTTTATTCTTTTACTTCATATGCACATTGTAAACCAGAAAAGCTCATTATCGCATCATCTTCATGTAACTTGCCGAAAAAACAAGGATGTTAAAACGGGACACAGGTACAAAACGAGAGTAGCGCTGCTGTGAAAAACCCTGAGTGCGCACTTTGTCTTTCATTAACGCAAAAACGACCAACAAGCAGCGCGAGGGGAAACAGTCTGAAACTGCGCTGACAAATTAAAAGACATCCAGTAACGTTAAAAAAACTCACTATGTTTTTGTTTATTGTGTAATTATAGCTTAAAGACAGCACTGTGTACGTTTCTAAGGAACTATGGAGAGCTATGGACAAGCAGCAGCTGCATGTTCGAGCAGGCTGTTAGAACTCAGAACATTTTGTTCCCGATAGCATTCTGTTTCACGCGTCGCCTCTAACTATCCAAGTGAAGTGGCAGCATCTACCAGTGTTTGTCTGTGATCGCAATGAGGGTGTAAACACCGTATGGACTTGCGACAGTCTGTATTTAATACGCCCGTTTTCCACTCCTGCAGATGCAGCGGCCGTCCTCGTTTCTACCTCCTAATTCAATAAGTGCACAGAGAAAATACCCTGTTACCAACAAAACACGCGCGCGTGCACACACACATATTCACACCAGGAGCCGCATGAAACGCCAACTCACCTCTACTCTTTAATCACAGGAACCTGTTCCTTTCCTTTAAAACACACCGTTCAATCTAAATTCCGTAAACACGCGTATGGTTTATTATGCTGTTAGGTGCAACCCTCTGCGCATGCTCGACTCAGGCCACCAATCCTGTGCAGCGGCCTTATATAACTAAATTAACTAAATCCAATCTAACCCCCTTGACCATTCTTTCACAGACACCAGATTTGGAACAACCCAACAATGACATTATAACATCAGCTTCAAGGTTTTACTTTTTAGGTGGTGATTATATGGTGGTCTTTACAAACCGACACAACGTTATTTTAATTGTTATAGATGTTAGAAATGTTATTTAATGAATTATGTAAAACAACACGATGCTCTAAGACATATAATTATAGTACACTTTCATACTTAATGTAATGTATAAATATTAATACTATAAAAAGACGATAGAACTGATTACTGTCACACTGTGGTGGAAGAAGTACTAAGATGGTTATCGGTAAAAGTACTTTTACAAGTATTTTTAAACAGTCTAGTGAAAGTCCTGCATTCAAAATCGTACTCAAGTAAAAGTAGAAATGTACTTTCAGTCTGTATATATGTATCAATGTATTTTAAGTATCAAAAGTATTACTTATTTTTGTTCATGAAGTCAACTGACAAACAGGACAGGATTTGGGACAATCAGCGCTCGTCGAATAAGCATAAAATACTATATACTGTATAAATTTTGTAGGTGCATATAAGCATACTAGTGTTGTAATATTAGGCTATTCGTGCATTCACATTGCTTCTCGGATGGTTGCATTTCCAGAGTTGTGAAGTGGTTCTTCCAATTTCACTGTGTTAAAATGCTTTTTAAGCCGGAATGTGGAAACAACCTGGCGCTGCAAAAAAGATGTGTTGGATTAGCATTATCAGAGCGCAGCGTACAATAAACACGCAGACATCTGCTTTCAGTATTTGTGTGCATGCACGTTAATCATAAAAATGTCAGTATATTCTCAGAATTCTGATGTTGGAAAAATGTTAAATAATTCCTGACACATTTGAGTTCAGGATAATTCTGACTACATAAAAATAGTCAGCCATGCTGTTGTAGCTTTTTGGGGTTTTTTTGGTTTACTTTGTCCTGTGTGCTGGGTTGCCAGTGTGACTGACATTTTGAAGTAGCACTGTTGTTGTTCCTGGTGACTAGTGTTTCAACCACAGGACATGAAACTGCTCTTGGCTGCTGCTGACTGCTCTCAAGATACTATCCCGTGGCAGCAAGAGGCTATCTCGTGGCCACGAGATAAGTGTATATGAAAATAGTCAGCTCAATAGAGCAGTTTTTTCCCCAAAGCATAGAGGGCACTCATAGGCATAGGCTCCAGCTAATAGGTATGGATGAAGAACCTCTGATATAGTTGTGTTTTAATTCAGGAATGTGTTACCAAGATATACTGAATACACTTGCTTTGCAAGGGATTATTTTCAGTAAAAGGTAGTTAATAAAGACACTGAAACCTTGTGGATTACATCGTCTGCAATATGAAAATTTAGAGGATGCTGTCGACTTTAAATGTAGTCAACTGTAGGGCCCTGGAAAACTTTGGGGATACCGGTGGATGTATGTGAAGTGTTTGGAGGCATCCATGTCAGGAAAGAAGACATAAGGATCCTTCTGTCTCAGCTTGGACCCAGTCAATTCTCAAACTCGCCAGAGTCGATGTCTTAGACGAAGGCAGTACTTTTCACAGGAGCCTAATTTCATGTGGCATGTAGATTGCTACGACAAACTCAAGCTGTTTGGTATGCATAAATGGATGCTTTCCTATAGGATTATATGGCTAAGAGCAGCCTACACAAACAGTGATCCAAAAGTTATCGGAAGCTACTTTGTCGAAGTATTAGAGCATTTACATTTACTCATTTGGCAGACGCTTTAATCCAAAGTGACTTACATTTGAGGAACAACATACAATCATTATCAGAGCATCAAATATAGATCTACAACTGACAATACATACTAGTAAGAGCAGCAATAAATACTAGTAAGAGCTCATAGTACATATCACATGAATGGGTAAATACCTAGGGAAGGAAGTAAGAGTTAACAAAAGTGCAATCAAAAAAAAGTGCAATCAATACAAGATAATTGTAGGGGATAGAAGAAGAGCACAGAAAGTGCATGTTAGATGTTAGGAGTTAGAGGTGTTATAAGAGGAAGTGTTCTCGGAAGAGAGGAGTTTTCAAGAGCTTCTTGAAGTTAGAGAGGGACGCCCCTGCTCTGATGGCATGTGGTAGCTCGTTCCACCATCGTGGT
>JAPMOB010220428.1:0-16238 GCA_029875015.1 Lepomis gibbosus | reverse complement strand
GTTAAGAAAAACCCTGATAATGATATATTTGGTGATATAGTTTTGTGACATGCTGTATCCAAACATACAATTTTGATAAGGATCCCTTAAATGTGGTTATTTAAAGACACAATTAAATAAGGAATAAATTATCAAAGCTACAATCGTATGTCTCTGTTTTCATTTATCTCTTGCTGCATCCTAAATATGTTTCCAAAAAAGCTATTTTTTTGCCAATATCTCTCTTTTCTCTTTAATGTTGGACTGACCTAGAGTCCTTTACAAAAATGTATTCAGTCTGATGTGATCTGGGCTGAATAGCTAACCCTGCTCTTTATACAAAACCACACTTGACCATTTGCTCATTGGTTGTAGTAGCTAGCAGAGTGAAATCATAAGAGATGTGTGTTTGGATCTCAATCAGAGAGCACGGTAAAGGTCTAATTTATCAATTTTGCTCAGCCATGCTCACTTTTGACCTGTCCAATAAAATCTAAAGGATTTGATTTAAATTCCTCTTGTAACTACACCCCACTCACATATTCTGTTTTACTCAGAAATACAGATTGTCGCATTACCGAAGACTTAAGATGCTGTAACTTTCATTTCACTGTGACTTTAAGAGAAAGATATGTACATAGCAGGAAATTTTACAGTTGAAAAATAAACTTCCGTGTGTTTTTTGCTGAACGAACTAGAGCATATAATTGCCACATTTTTTCTAAATTACCTTAAACATGTATTTGGCACTTTTTTAACGGCCATAGGTCCTCCACTGTATATGAGAAGCTTAAGTAGGCAAGTAATATTTGACAAACCCAATAAATAAATCTGTTTCTAGGTTTTACCTGGTATGACCTCACTGAGTCCTTCCTAAACCCCAATGCCAGTACTCATTTTAGTTCATTTTATTTCACACAAAAGTAAAAGAAAAAGGGAAACTGTCAAAGAAAGTTGTTAGCCACATTCACAAAGTATGGCACAAAGATGAAGAAGAGACCAGACGGCACAAAAAGGGATCCAGGCAAAAAGAGTGCATTCTTGGTACTGAAGGCATACAGCAGGGGGTCTGTGTGACTCTGTCTCTTTTAATAGATTTAAGACTAGATTGGAGCAGCATGTGTGGAGTTCAATTTTCTTAGTCTACGATAGGCGAGGTGAGATGTGTGCACACAATACTTCAAAAGACAGTATATGCTTATTTCTCCTCAAACTCCCTTTGGACATGTCCACATATGCCTCTGTCCTCTTTCAAACCATCTCCTCTATCCACTGTTGTGCTGTATGTGGCCTCTATGTCCCTATAATTCACTCCTCTCATGCAGGGGTAATAAGATTGAGGCAGGAGAGAGATAATGAAATGCAAAAAAGAGTGGTAGACTGTTGGAGAGAGAAAAGGCTGTGAAAGAGGGAACAAGGCAGGAGAGTGTAAAGGGATAGGAAGAGAAAGTGGAGAAAGATTGAAAGAGAGATTCGATAGGTTTTTGCCGTTGATAAGCCTTCTATTGAGTGTGTAATCCAGGCTGAGTGCAGTTGTTGTGTATTATAAAGGCAAGGAACATGTCATTTCCATGACAGTAAATTACCAACAGGAAGGGAGCAGAGTGAAATGGCGGGTGGAGAGGAGAGGAGAGAGCTATGGAAAGCATTAGAGGGGAAACAAGAGGGGGGAACAAATGGCACAGGAGTGGTGGAGAGGAGGAGGAGAGCTGTGGGGAGAAGGCACTCTGGTGTAATTAAAATGGCTGAGTTGAAAGGCGGCACCTTTCAAACCTCTCCAAGCCACCACATATAGGTTTATTAGTTTGTGTATGTATATAAATACAGTATAGAAGCACTGTTAAAGGTGCCAATGTCACAGTGAGAGCTACAGAGTGAGGT
This sequence comes from Lepomis gibbosus, assembly GCA_029875015.1. Classification (NCBI taxonomy): domain Eukaryota; kingdom Metazoa; phylum Chordata; class Actinopteri; order Centrarchiformes; family Centrarchidae; genus Lepomis; species Lepomis gibbosus. Next base: position 14,378 of record JAPMOB010220428.1, on the reverse strand, counting down.
TATTACTGTAATGTGGAACACAAGTACATTTATTCTGTGTGCAGACAATTTTAAACATTCAGCTTCACCCAGAAACTGCTCCAAAATGTTCACCGCCTCAAGATGAAATTGCTGGTGATTTCCCTTTAATCTTTGCCACTCACTGATCTACTCGTCAAATACTAGTAGCGCTCAGTGAGAAAGTTACATGATGATGAACATGTAATAAAAACACTGGTAGATTAGACTCATTTTCAGAAAGAGGTCAGACTATACACACACTAGAAATACGGTGTCTGTACTTCTCCGTAGCAGCCCAACAATGGAAAACAAATTCTTAAAAATTTCTTGTTCAAATTGAAAGCAAGGGTCTAGCCATCAATAGGAATTAACTTGTTTTTTATTTGGTTAAAATATCAATATTGTATACAGTAGAATAGTAAATGTTTAGGACAGTTTGTTTTTTGTGTGAATATGCATTTGTACGACTACCACTTGGCAGAAGCTGAATGTTTCAGTCATTAGTTTTAGCCCTGGCAGCTTAAAAAAAACTACCCCTGGTTGGGAAATCACTGATCTACTTCAACATGTACCCTGGCTTACCATCCCGCAGGAATTTTTGTTATGTCACTTGTAGGAAATTGAATGCGGTAAAAGGAAAGCTTCCTTCACTTTGGATTTACCCCTTTTGAAGTTAACAGTGTTTTAGAAATGTGAACACGTCTAATGCCAACACCAAATCTGAAGGGTAACATCTTTTGGTCCCTTTTATGTTTCTGTCTTCCCCATTGTGCCTGTAGGTTTCGCTATTAGGTCATCTTTAGCTGGCCTTAACCTAGAACTACAAATCTATCTGATGTTTAGACTTCAATGCTTCGTCATATTGCAATCTATTACTACCCATGTGTTAAACTCTAATGTGGAGCCAGTTAGTTCTTGTAAACATTCTTGTAAGACTCAACCTTGCTAGATTCCCGGAGAACACCGATATCTGCTCGCCTGACGCCTGAGCTACTTACTGTCTCTACCTTATCAGTCTATCAACCGTTTAACAGTCTAACTCCCTAACAAGGACAGTTACATGTAATAACTAGAGCTGGAAGGTCAGTGCACACTTGTAGGGTCAGCTAATGTCTAGCTAGACCTGTCTTACCTTTCCCTGTACACCTAAGAATATTCTTTAACAGCGTCCGAGCAACTTTGCTATTGGTCGACAGCACGAATATACTTGAGCCTTTCATGTCAAGTTTGACAAGACGGGAAAGCCTCTAGTGAACTTTGATGTTCAACTTTGATCATGACAGCTCCATCAAATGAATTTGATACAAAATAACACTGTCAGAGATGCTAGCCGGCACATTGAGTAACATGTAGTGAGCACACCCATCACAAGAGATTTGGTTGATGGTAAAAGTTTGAAAGCCAGTACAGTGTTCATTGAAATTAGTTACCTTTCTTAGACATAGGTCACTGTTATTTTAATCTTACAGTTTTTCTCAATTGCTTATGTGCTGTTTGAAAGCATGGCTCTTTTTCTTCAAACTCGTAACACAAATACAAAAACTCATACACGAAACACAGATCTCTTGCAAAAGTAATGTTATGTCTTCTCAAACTGAAATGTTGTCTGCAGATTACACTGACACACACACCTACACACACACACACACACACACACACACACCATCAAATGATTAGACCTTTCTAAGAACCAAGTGAACACTGATGTGCTCACTAAAAACACTGCTATGGTAATCTTAGTGTTTAGTGTACACTAAAGTGTTGTTTTTATACTCATATAAAACACACAAATACAATAATAGAGTGTTGTTTTTTTCTGACATACTGTGTATACGTCTCAGCAAACACAGTTGGTGTTTTTCATACAGAACAAAGTATAGAAAAAAGAAAATAAACCTTCTGAATATACTGTAAAGAAAAAGAACATTTGGCTGCATCCTGCCTTCTGTTTCGGTCTGGCCACTGCACCTCGTCAGCATTGCAGGCAGTGTTCGCCCTGGCCAAGCAGCAGGAGAAGTATTGCCTGGCATGGCCAATCCAGCCCTGAAAAGCTCCTACAGCTGTATGCACATGCAGCTTCCATAGTAAAGACGTATTGGGTGTCATGGTCATAGTCCTTCCATCTCCAGGCAGTAAATACTGTGTAGGTAGGAATACAGTTCCCAATGTCATCCATACATAAAACATACTTTCTTACTTGTGATGCTGTACTTTAGTAATCGTTAAATATTGTATTGAAATGCAGTAATACAATACTGTAAAAAGAGTGTATTTACTGCCTATTCTCATTTTGGAAAGGCTGGACGACAGTTACTGTGAACCTGCTCTAGTTTGGTTATACTCTGCCCAGTCGCCCTCATTCTTAGACCATGGGGGCCCGAATCTCATCAGCGATTACAGCTCTCCTTGGTCTTGCTCTTCCTCGTCCTCCTCCTCTCACTTTCCCTCCACTTGCCTCTCTCTCCCATCTTGGCAGCTATTGCTCCAAAACAGAAGAGCTCACCTGTGGCCCTTTTTATTGCTAAAGCTCTGATTGCCTATTGAACAAATGTGCAACATTTAAATTCAGCCTTTTGAATGGCCATGTGAACTCAAGAGATTTTATCATGACGATGGTGCCAAATTGTGTGTAGTGTTCTGGAAAAGTGTGGCTCAGAACTGCAGTCTTGAGTGTAAAGCAGGGTGCTTGTATTTTTAGCTGAATTGGTTCAGAGGGTTGGTACATTAATTACACGTTGTGGTCATTGTGTCCAGTTTTAGTGTGTAAACTGAGAAAAACAGTGAAGAAGGCAACGTTCATCAGAGTAGTGAGTGTGTGGCTTTTCCCTTTTTACTTTGATGTACCTTAAACTCAACATCTGGCTCAGCTATCCAGGACTTTGATGAAAGAGGTGAAATGTACAGATAGAAGCAGATAGAAATACGATTGCCTATACTATCAAAGAACCTAAAGTGTGCATATGTCTGTAAGACTCTTGGACTCTTTTCTTATGCATCAGAATTTCCATTGTTATTGTGAGACCCCCCTCACCTGTCTTTGCATGTGGTGACCACACCTTTCTTTGTGCCATAACTACAACTAACAGCTCAAAATGGGCTGAAACACAGAACAGTACAAACAGGGGGAGGGGGAGGGGGCCCGACACACACAGGACCTCTCCCCTCTGATAGAAAAGGAACTTGCTTCAGTCTCTTTCTCTTTTTCTCTGTCTTTTCATCTCCTGTGTGATTTGAAACAGCCTTTCAGGCCTCTATCGCTAATGTACCGAATAGGCTCCCATTGTTAATGTTTCAGCATTATGAGTTCCTTTTGTGTTTGTTTCTCTCTGCTCCCAGAGGACTGCACTGAAACCTGATAGGCAGCATAGGATGGCAGTGGTGGGATCTCTTTATTTGTGCTTTTTTTTAACTAGGTAATTATGGAAATAATTCTTCTTTGTTTTGGCCTTTCTCTGCTAAGAGGCCAGTTCATAATTAATTGGTAGCGTGAAGGACTGGCCAATTTTAAATCACAAGGGAGGGGTCGAGGGGGCTTGTTTTATTGGCTGGTGCCTGGTTGGGGTGGCGGGCGGGTGGAGCATCTGAATTAGATTAGATTTAATTAAGGCATGGGGCCCCTGACTACACACTGGTACATGAATAGGCTGTATGCCAGGCTGGTTGTTGTTGGGAATTCAACAGTATGTGCACACTCACACACAAACACACCAGTGAGGACTGCCACAGGCCTTCAAGGTCAGGTAGACAGAGGAAACAAGCTAAAAACTCCTTGTTGGATAAGAAAGTTGATACCACTCTTATCTGGTAAAATTGAATATGAAGAAAATATTGTAAGTTGCTTTGGATAAAAGCGTCAGCTAAATGAATAAATGTAAAATGTAAATTAAAGCCAGCACCTGGTTAGCTTACTTTAGCATTAATACTGGAAACAAGTATCTGCTTATATGCACCTCTAACGCCCACAAATTAGTACTTTATATTTTGTTTATTTAAGCTGTACAAAACCAGAGACCAGTAGGGATTCCAGGAAAGCACTGTGCCCAGCCATAAAAACAGTCTGGTGAAACCTTAATTTGTCCTTTGTTTTGTTCTTTACATATTAAACGAACAGATTGGGCTAGGCCTATCTGTTTCCCCCTGTCCTGTTTACAGTCTTTAAGCTAAGCTAAGCTAGCCAACAGCTGGCTCGAGCTCCATATTTACTGTACAGCCACGAACATGGCCTTGATCTTTATTACCTAAGATAACACTCAGCATAAAGTGAATAAGCATATTGTGACCTCTATCAACGCAAGACTTGAATTTCAGTTAATAGAAATAGTATATTACTTAATGTATTGGGAATCAGAATGCGGAGTTCCCTTTTATAGGCATTTTAGTTGGTGCAGCTTTGTGGATCAGACCTATACCTCAGTATAACAGGGTCGCACTGGTTGACTTTTTGTGGAGCTCTGCACGTTTCATTTAATTCTCTGAGGCTCCGCTCTAGCTTGTACATGTGGGGGAATCTCTACCCTGTGCTAAACACAATATCCCCCAAGAGCTTGTAAGTCTGTAAGCCTGGAATACTTCAAAAAAGCTCCAAAAAAAGAGGTTTGCCTGCTTTGCAGTTTCAGGGGATCTAATCCTTACAGATGGAAGCATTTTCGGACTGTTGATTCAAACTCGAGATATATCGGTCACTTCCTTGTAAGCTTTCTGGGCAGTATCATCAACTGTCTGCATGATGGCTAGCAGACAGAGATGTGAGTCCTTTTAAATTTATATTAGGTGTTAATATACATAGTGTGTTAAACATCAACAGAGAAACCTCAAACACAGAACCTAGAAAGTATTCCAGTGAGTATTGAACTTTTTAGGAGGCACACTGGGGTTTGTTGTTTACAGCCCCCTGAGGCATTAGTGTAATTTGAACTGAAACGGCAACTGTAAAATACTTTTATGTAGCTCATTCCTCATTAGCACAAGCCTTACTGCAGCGCCGTAATAAATAGGATTCCTTCCACTCTCCCTCCCTCTCTCCTTAGTACAACAGTACTGTCTGCCGGTAAGTAGCAGAAACAGCATTTACATGAGCCTCACCCCAAGTGCCTGATTGAAATTCTCACGCTGTAATATCAGTCAGCGGAAATGTTTAAGTGCTATTCCCTCATCCCATCTGGAATAATAAGCTGCAGTGCTCTCTGGCATTACAGTAGTCCCTTTCCTCATTTCAGGCAGGGAGTTGGCTGCTCTGCATTTCTTACTGCCGGCCACGGCTCTCATCGTGAACTTTAAGTTCCTGGGAAGTAGTTTGCAACCCTCTTCCCTGCGACAAACATGGTAATCTGTGACGGCCCCTAGTGTTCCTCTGCCCTCTCTCATCTTCAGTGCCGAGCAGCTCAAGTCCTGTTTTATCTAAAACTGCTGTAAGCTGTTTTCTCCTCACAAAGAATTATTCAGCCTCCTCTGTTCTTTCGCTTTCTTCAGAGAGAGAGTAGGTCCCTACTTGTGAACCGAGGATCTCAAAGCTAGCCTCTGCACTGCACACGATGCTCCGTTTGTTCTTTTCGTCTCTGGAAGCTCTTGCGGGAGAGTGACACTGCTGTTACGCTTATTATGTGGCGCTCTCATCTCCAAGAGAGGCCGCCTCTATTGAATCACACAGAACACATTTCAGATTGAACCTGAAAACAATTTAGGCTACTGCTTGATATTCATGTGCCCCTCTTAACTCCATTCCCCTGGCTCTGCAACTCCACAACTCATAATTGTGTTTCCCCAACCTCCTATTCCCTTAAATTGTTTCCCTCTTCCTCCTCCTTCCTCCTTCCTCCTTTGTCTCCCTCACCACCACTCACCCTCCCTTTTCCCCAACCTCCTACATCATCCATCCCCAATTTGCTCTTTATCTCCTTCCTCTCCCCCACAGAAGCTCCGGGGCAGGACTTTGTTACACTGGATTACCGTCTGCGCTACTACCCCAGTATCACCTACGCCGTCATCGGCAGTGCCGTTATCTTCGTCCTGGTGGTGGCGTTGCTGGCCTTGGTGCTCCATCACCAGAGGAAGCGGAGCGTCCTCCTGCCCAGAGGCGTGAGAGGGAGTTCGCATCACCACCACCAGCCCCTGCTGCTGTCCCGTCTGGTCATCTTGGACAGGGGCCACGTCCATCCCGGAGGTGCAGGTCTCTCCCCCACCTCCCCGATCGCAGCTGGTCAGTACAGCTCAACTCCTCAGGCACTGCGACTGCTGTCTGGGACCCTGTATCCCCACGGTCTCTCCATGGATTCGCCTCCGTCATACTCACAAGCTGTTCTGGATGTCAGGTGAAAGGAATAGTGATTCTAACAGCTGTATGGGAGTTTATAATCTGATGTCTGTATCACTAAAGCTGGCTTTGCAAGAGTTAAAGCAGAAATAGTGAATCTAGTATATCATTTTGATACAACATAATAAAACTGGAAAGTAATTTACTTGTTTGCTATTTTTTCTAATACAATCTTTCACACCAAATCTGTTAGATAGATGCTATCAGAAATCTGTCTCAGTGGTGCTTTTATCTGATTTGTAATGCACAATCACTGAATCCTCTAATCTGCTGAGTGCTCATTTATTATTAAAACATAAGAGGAATTTTGCTGTTTAAAAAGCTGATCATAGACACCCCCCCCAAAAAAAAAGAAACAGAAAGATGATGAACATTTACTAAAACACCCAGTTATATTGATGAAGAGAAGTATATTGTGATTAATAAACATCTGTATATTTTGCTATAACAAAAACAACACAAATCGAGCATGACAGAGCCTTAAATGATGATAATCATGTTATTGTCAGAATGTGATGTACATCTGAAATCTTTGCTAGCTGCTGGTCCCAGTCAGAAAATATGCATTGTACAGTCCTTATTTAATAGCTCACGCCCTGACATCATATTTCTTCTGTTTTTCCTCCTAGTCGGCCTCCCTGGTTTGATCTCCCTCCTCCCCCATACCTCTCAGATGGGGAGCTTCCATCAGAGGGCGAGCTGCCTCAATATGAGGGCCCTCAAGACCCTTTGAGCCGCCCTGCAGCGTATCCCTCTGCACCCTCCACACCCAGAACTGTGGTCTCAGGCACGCCCCCGAGTTTGAACTCCAGAGAGGAGTCGGACCAGCTGTAGCCACTCCCTTGTAGACGATAGTAGTGGTGAGAACATAGAGACTACAGGACTGAAGGACCAGGCTGCAGGGACACGTGAGGCTAGAACAGTCCACAACAAAGTCCTGCTGAGGAGAATCAACAGGGACTAAGAGACTGTAGGATAAACAGTGTCCTAAGCTCCAGTCTAGGTGTTGGTTTACTGAAGCACTGGACTGAGACAAGCTCAGCCGGCTAGACTGATCTTTTAGGCTGGCTCCCCCTGCTGGGGTCATGGCTGCACTACACCATACAACATTCATTAATTTTTCATCAGTTCAGTTCACTTGAATTGTGCTCCCCTTGAAGAAATACTGTGCATGATACTTATCAGCGACCATGACCTGCATCTCCAAAGTAGTAGGCAGAAAACTGCCAGTCGTTAACACCTTAATTATCATATCATATAATGATGACTGCAAAGTGTGGCAGCACCTGAAATGGTCATTGTGTAATGGTATAATCATGGTAAAGTGGCAGCGCTTGGGCAGCTGAGTCAGTCATGCACCATTTGTACACATACTGCACTTCACATTACACATTTACAGGATCTTCCATAGTGGGGTTTATAAGAGATTTTATTGTTTCAAAATTGTAAACTACCTAAATGCTAGATAAAAATCTGTACTGTTTAGAATTACTGCTACATTTGATGACTTACTGTACTCTTCAAGCAATGACATGTTGTTGGCTTATTCTATAAGTTGATACACATATAGACAATACAGTAGTGTTGTATGCACTTGTGATATACAAGAGCAGCTGAATCAGAGGTACTCAAACATTTTAATCTGGTTTTCAGTGTTGGAGTTGTAGGACAAATTAACATCTCGTGACTTCTTTAGTGGTACTTTAAACTAAACCCATATTAGCGACATGTTTCCACTGAGTTGCTGATTTAAGAGACATAAGACTCTTGTACTTTTATCACAATATGTTTCACAGTATTGCTTTATGTGATTTGGTTAAATTCAAATTCACATGAAAAGGACCAGAGGGATTTTTCCAAATAAAGTTGAGCAGAAATTATATAGAAGTATATATCCTTAGCATAAATCATTCCTCTACACAGAAGAACCACCTGTGTTAGCAAAGATTACTTTTTATTACACTTCTGTATGAAGACCAACAGTGTTTTTATGTAGAGAAAAGAAAAAAAGAAATACAAATGATTTTGTTGAGGCCTTATTCTGTGCCAGTTTGGCTCTTTAGTGCCTTTGTATGTTATAGGTTTGAGGGCACAAATAGCTCGTTTAAAATCTCCAGAAACAGCAGTCTGGTCTGAGATTTTACAGTTAGCTCACATGACAAGAATATTGTGTCTTAGATCACATTGTTCAAATTATGCTTGAGCTTTTTTTTATGTATATATCTGGTTGTATGTGATTCTGGGAAAGAATACTCAGTAGTATTAGACAATGACTGATGAAATCCATATCTGAAGGATCAGTGTTTATAAATGTACTATTGTCTGTTGACCTTTTTGTTCATTCAAAGTGGTTTGTTTGTCACTGTACATAGGAGATATAGAAAGTAAAGAAATCTATTTAAAAGTAGAGTATAAAGTGAGAGATGAATGTGTAAATGTAGTTGTGCTTTGCATCTTACTTTTCCTCTAGAGCCAGCGGTGACAATGCAGGCACAAGAAAAATAATCAAACCAAAGATGATCATTTTTGACCTTAACCCAAGGATATTAGCCTCCAAAGGAATGATTATGCATCACAACTGTTTATACCTTTATTATATTAAAATGTGCAAATGTTCATTGGGTTAAACAGAGTTCATGTTGTTTACCATAAAACTGGAGAACATTTCTCAGGACAAAATGTATACCAGTCTGTCTGTTTTGTTGTTTATATCTTGGTTGTGTTTTAAGGAATGTTTAATATCAAATTCCTTTTTTATCCTGATTTGATCTCATGAGGTTACTTATTCACATGTTTGTGACATTGCCCATCTTGATCTTTTTATTCTGTACACTGAAAGTAATATAAATTTCTGCCTCAGAACTTGTGTGTTCAAGTCTTCCTGGAGATCTAATAAGTAATAAAGATTTCATAGCAGCAATCCAATCTACACTGTGGGTGCAGAGAATAAAACAGTCTGTGGAGAAAGTACACAGATCCCTGACTTAATAAAAAGTAGCATACCAGCTAAATGTACTTTAAGTATCAAAAGTAAGTCATCTGCTAAGTTACACAGGTGGAAGTTATTGTATCTGTTAAATAATTTTAGTGGAATAAAAAGTACAATATTTCCCTCTGAAGTGTAGTAGAGTAGAAGCATAAAGCAGGATAAAATAGAAATATTTACATGAAGTACATCCAAACCGTGCTTACTTTCTACATCTGGAAAACTTAAATAGCTTTTAGAAAGCCTCTGCTGGTGTGCTCTATACTCATATTTTTCCTCCATGCATTAATGTTTTACTATAGTGGCAGCTGAAAAAGCACTGCAGTTCTATATTTCTTCCAATAGATGTCGCAGTGTCACCATAGTGGACAAATCACAGATCAGCCAATATGCAAAATTGAAGCTCTTCATTTCTTAACCCTAACCCTGCTGCATTGTTGTAATTGAATATGTCGAATTTAACTTTCCCCAAAGTAGCTATTGATTCTTTTTTTGTGTGTGTAAAATTGTTTGCATTCAAGTAAAGATCTGCATATATCTTAGATTCATGGCTACTATCTGCATTTCTTATGACACAGAGTTCAGTGAATACATGAATTAATATTATCTCACCAGTCGCCCCCTATTTCCACTGTCATCTCCCCCCAAGACCCTACATCTCATCTTGCCCCTCCCACCCCAATATCCGCATCACATTATGATACATCAGATAACAGGTGATACTATCTCTGACAGCACACAAGCAGGGGACACAAGCATACCCCCCCTTTTCTTTCCTTCCCATCCCTCTACCTGCCCTCGCTTCCTAATTGTCCTTTATCCCGGTTTGCTCATCTTTTATCTTCTCACACTCACACGTCTCTCATTTTCACTCCCCTCGCCCCTCCTCCCTCATCCAATGTTAGGAGCTTTTCTCTCATCGCCCCACTCTCCTTTACCTCATCTTAAACTCTGATGCTGGAGGCCCATGTTTGCTTAGCCCGAGCCCTTAACTACACAGACTTTAATTAAAAGCCTGCACGCTTCTCTTTTGCTGTCTGTTCTGTCTCTGTCTGCTCCGGCAGCTGGTGAATTGGCAGAAGAGAGTTTCTAAATATCCTACAAAACAGTGTGTTGCTGGAGCAGAGGATGCTTTCCCTTCAGTTATGCCCCATAGGAGATGAAATCAAGTGGGCCCTCTGTGGGTAATGTCGAGGATGGTAAAACTGATGCACACGATATGACAATAAGGAAGAAGAGTCAGTTGTTATCGTAGTAGTGAGGAAACTGGTGACGTTAATGTTCATGTAGATGAGGATTATTGTTAACAGACACCATGGCAATCTTCCAAGTTGACGGAGCAGATAGACTAGTTTTCCTCTCTTGGGGGTCTTTCATTTGGCATTACCGTAGCCGTTAGCTACTGAATACAGCGCAAGCGCGATAAAGCTGGCTTATATCCCACTGACAATAAAGACCATAATTCTTTCAACTGCTGAATGAGACTCTTGAGGTCACTTTATATTTAATTTGCTCATGTGGTTTCTGACAATATTTCTTTGCTGGAAAAAGGAAGAGATATGAAGTTTTAGTAGGGATATAAATACAGATTTAGCCACATAGGTGTCCAGTTCACCGTTTGCTTGCATTCACTCATCTCTCAAGGCCACTTTTGCTCACACACATACAAGCACGCACACTTGGCTGTTGTGCCATAGCTCCAGTGAACTGGAGATAAGACCCAGTGTTTTCACATGTAAATGGTGTGAGCATGGAGGAGAAGGAGGGTGTATTGTTAGCATGGAGCAGCTCTGAGGGGCTCTGAGGAGCTCTGCTGAGGGTTTGGCCAGCGTGGCCCTTATCAGATGAAGAGCAGGCCTCAGAGGGAAGGAGGGGTCGGCAAGGGACAAGGGCTGGGTAGGGTTGAGGGGGCCAACAGGAGAATAGAACAGCTGGCGGAGTCACGCGTGCAACCTCAGAAAACACACAGAGCCCAGACACGCTGAGCACGGTGGGAATCTCCTCAGCTAAGAGATCCACAAACACACAGCCTCTTGTGTTATTATCAGCCACCAGCCAGCAAGTCTGAGCACATAATCACACATACAGCAGCACGAAAAGAAGAGCATTTCACACAATCACGGACACACATACACACAAAAACACAATCACGGAGGGCAATCACAAAGATTCACAAATACACATTTCCATACAGGCGTCTTTACGCATCATTAGGCTAACGCGCACAAAAAATAAAGACTATGGTTACCTCAACACACACATACCTAAATCACCATTTTAGAGAAATTGGCTAGTTTCACTGAATGAATAAATCAGCAATAATCAACTCCCACTGGGTTTCAGCTTCCTTGTCTTGCATGTGTTCAAACTTCAGGCATGAATCCCAGAATGGGACCGGTGAAACATAAATTCATCTTGCCTTTCTATGAGATTCATGACATTCTTTGATGCCATAAAGGGAGTAATCACACTGATTCTGCACATCTGACAACAAACAATATGTATTTTTTCATCCAAAATTGGTAGATGTCACAGTCTGATAACCACTAAAGGACCAATGTATACAGTCAAAAGGCCAGTCAGCCACATGGTTAGTACAAAGTCTAGGAAAGGTCTATGAAATGCAAGCTAAAAAGCCTCATGGGATGCAATTTCACTTTTAATCTAAATAATAATAAAAACTAACTAGTTACTAGACTAAAAAGTAAGTTTTAAGTTTGGCATTTTTGAAGTGCAACTTTATCTCCATCAAATTTCACCTCAAACAGTAGAGCTGTCATTATGTCAGTCAGCATACCGATAGAAACAAAAATTCCACTCATATATATGCATGTATGCATATATATGCATAAGTCAGACCAGCATTAGCAGCTGAAACAGTAACACTTCCCTGCTTAAGAATAGACGAGGGTGCTGGCTCTTGTCCTTTCCTTTCAGGCCAGTGTTAAACACACAGACTAGCATGCTAATGGGTAATCCCTGAGGACCAGCCACCTTTGTCCCAGCCCTAAGAGGATGTCTCTCTCTGGGCACTGGGTGACAGCCACCAGGCTGCCGGCTACTGGACAAGCAGCATGTTGCCAGATACTGATCCAGTCCTACAGAGGGGTGCCAGCAGGTTGCCAGGCCCTGATTGATATCTGATGGGCGGAAGATTGGCGTATGTCCTCGTCTCCCTTTTGTTTGTTTGTTTGTTCCTGTCTGTGATGCACTAGGAGGAGGTTTGCTATCTTTCTTGGTGAGAGGAAAGTGAAAGTGTGGCATAGGGGTGCTTTGTGATGCAGCAGGTGGTCTGTATGTGTCAACAAAGACCTCCAGTTAATGTGATGACGGTGGGAGTGGTATAAGGTTGCTACTTTTGTCCAAAAATAGTAACCTCATACTTGTGTTTTAAAACCCCATTCAGTGACCTTGACAACAATCTGAAGCATTTCAACAAGCTTTGAATACAAATATTTGCTTCTTAAGGTAAAGCTTGAGTTAATTGATAAAAGCAAATCACATATTACATTACATTAATTTTACATAGTTTTTTTCAATTACCTGTCAAATGACAAGGAATTCTGAGTTGAATGGTGTTGGTTGAATGGGGGTTGATTTTTTTTAATGCAAATTGCTGAAAGGTGTCCCAGGGTTATAAGCACATGTTCATGTGTCTCTATGGATTAGGACATTCCACATTGCAAGGTGGACAGTGAGAGAGGGAAGCGAGGCTGTCATTGATTTGCTGAGAGGACATTCCACAGTGCAAGGTGCAGTAAGGAGGCCATAGGAGGACGGTAATCCTGTGGGAATACCAGTATTCCTAATCCATATGATGTGATGAAATAAAACATTAGCACGGATGAGCAGAGTGAAGCTTCAAAACTGACAACATCATGTACCGTGTGTGTGGTATTATGTGTTGTTGGCCAAAGGACAGCCATATCATGATTATTTTAAACAATTTATCCAGCCCTGGTTCTATACTGTCTATGATGAAATATTGTGGCCATATCCCAACTCTGTACCCTCATCTGTCTTTCCCCCCCAGAGAACGGAGCTCCACATACAGCAGCACCCAGTATGAGCGCAAACATACATACACACACATACAGGCAGTGCAACACACTAGTCCCTGCTCTCTCCCTATTAAAATATCATAGATCGAAGATATTTGATATTTAAGTGCATCATATACAACATTTTTGCAATGTTGGCTGATATTTATTCGCCTGAGAACAGATCTGCTTCTTGTGGACTTTTCTTGCAGATTCATCAGGGAAGCTGGATCCCCCATGATGCTAAAAAGCGATTCTTTTTCCTGAACATGTACCCTCATCTCCAACAACTCCCCGCCCGCAGCAATACCCTTCTTCACTTGTATGTCCTCATCTATAGATACATGGAGTCTTGCATCCCTTATATGCTCCTTCTCACCAAGGATTTCGCCCAACCCCCATTCCCATCCACACTCCTTCAAATGAAACACACACAACATAGAAACCATATCCCCCTCCCACCCGGCCCAAGTACGCCTACCACCCAGGGCCTCGCACGTTCCTCTCAGACAGGGAGCACGACACTGGGCCCCTCCATCCCCGTCTTCCCTGCAGCCCCCCAGTTCCATCCATCATATCTGCCCCCCGGCCTCCATCACTTCCCCACAAAGGCAGCTGACCCTAAGAAAAGAAAAGGCAAAAAAGACGGGAGAAGAATACAGCCGCTTCCATGCAGAACAGTGCTGGTCGGAGGACCGTCTTTTGTCCCAGACCCTGCCTCTCCTCGCCTGGTCTCTCCTGCAAACACACCCTCTTCTCCAAGGGAACAACAGCCCAGAGACTTGGGGGATGGAATCGGGGTGTGGTGCCATCTAAAGCAGTATAGTTTGGCCCCCTCGATGGCCCCCTGGTCACCAGCAGACTCTGTGTGTTGAGCTGTCAAACAGGGCCGCCCTGGCCATCCCCTTGCGTTCATGGGCACTCCCTCTGGGGGGCAGTAGGGGCCCCAAACTCCTGATTCAGGGGCCGCAAGCTAAGGCTCACTGTGCTCTGCTGACCTGACCACTGATGCTCTGTGAAGTGGAACAGTAAAACTCAGGTG
>JAPMOB010220427.1:0-12972 GCA_029875015.1 Lepomis gibbosus | reverse complement strand
CCCCGACAGGTGCCATGGTAATGAGATAGTCAGGTTATCCACTTTACCTGTTAGTAGTCATAAAGCTATGGCTGATAGGTGGATGTTCTTAGTAAGCTAAGCAGGTTCAAGTGAAGAACACTGAGTAAAGATTAAAAATAAAGAACAATGAATCCTCAGCTATTTTTTAATAACTTAAATAAAACTGATTCCAACCTGATACAGGTATCAAAAATAAAGCCGAACAAGGAAGAAAAACTGAATGGCGGTCATTTCCCAGAAAACAAGTGACTGATCCTCATTCAGTTATACATTTATCTTCCCTCTTTACATAACAGGCCAGGTTCATACCGCGCTCTCTTCACACAATTATCCCCTTCTCAAGAATTGAAAAACAAACAAACGTGTCTTCTTTTAGTTTATTCACTGCACATCCTGGTAGGGTAAAAAAAGATCCCTAACAAAAGGTGTGCAGAGAGTCTCAACTGTGAGCAGATAAGCACCATAATCAAGCAGATAATATGAGTGTAATAGCTACCTTTTACATGGCTGTTTCTGTTTGGAGCAGCAGGGAGCTTAAATCACACCTTAAGCAATTTGGACATTTTTTTTGTTGTAAAGTCAGGTCATGTTTTACTCATCCCACTACAGAAATGTCACTATAAACTGTGTTAAAAAGACAAATACTTGCCTATCAATGTCATGGGTGTATAGTAAAACACCATAAAAAATGGAAAGGGCCATCTATCACAGCCATGACAGGACAGTAATAAGCACCTGAAGCACTGTTCTACTCAGTCAGTGTTTTCTTTTCCATGCCAGTAATACCTTTTATAAAAATCTCTTTTGGTAATGTGGCTTAATGTAAAAAAAATAATTTTAATCTCTGTATAGCAGCTTCCATTGTGACTGGCAAAGACCGCCTTTCCCGCTGGTTTTGGCTTTACCTCAAGATCCACTAACTTGCTTTTTTTTCTGGAGCTTTCAGCCGCATCTCACAACCTTCATAAGAATATTGAATTTAGTTATTTTGAGTTTGGATTCACACATTCACTAAACCCAAGGTCACAAATGACTTTTCATGCTTAAGGGATGCAAATTTCATACCCAAATTGCATTAGGGGATTCGCAGTAAATGATGCAAGTGCGTCCTGGACGTGATGACAAAACTCAGAGCATGCAAGCGTGGGTCACAGGAATACATGAGAAGGACCCAAATGCAGACACAGGCAGAGCAGATGCAGTTCAATGATTTAATGATCAAAACCAAGGGTATAAAGGCTTACTGAATACTGAGGCAGGCAAGGCCCAAAATCAGGGACAGACACAAAATCAGGTACAGTATTGTATCTGAGACCTGTTAACCACCTATTTTAACTATTCTAACAAATCAACTGAATACAAAAACTAGAAGGCAGGTGAACAAGCAGGTCAAGTGACTGAACAGCTGATCAGGGAAGTGAGAAAAGGTGAGTAGGAGAATACAGGGAAGTCTGAGGGCATCTGGTGGATGGCTCAAGGATGACAGGTACAGACAGACAGGGACAGCTACAGAGTAATGCAGAGGACTGGGAGTGTGTAACTGCAGGATGTAGGAAGGGACTGAGAGGAAAACTGTGACATAATCACATTGTAATATCAACCAGGACTGAAATCTCAAGGATTATAACTCAATTATAAGAAGATTTTGGCTTCTAAACATCGATCTGGGATAGCTAGATGAGGTTCAGAAATCCGGTTCTGCAAGTCCTGTCATTCAATGGAAGTCTCTCATTGACAAAAGCAGGAGTATGACCTCATTCACACCCTTCCATGGAAGACCAGAGGGAATGAGGAAGCATTCAGAGCCAGTGTGTAAGAAACCGAGAAAGAAAGTTCACCTGCTTACTAGAGGGCAAAACGAAGTAAAATATTCAGTGGTTACTAAAAATAACCCTGATCCCAGAAGCTCTTTAAAATTACTAAAACTTGTATATTACATGATAAATATTTCATCAAACACCAGCTCTGCGCTATTGCTCTCCACTCTGAAGTTTCATTTTATTTTACTTTATGTGTTTTTGGTGCTCTTGCGGTGAGCTGATGTTGCGTGTAGATCCCACCACAGGGTTACAGTTGGATTATGGTTAAGCACTAGCTCACATAGTGCATTGGCAGTTTGTTGGCCTCCTTTTTCATTAACTGTGCATGTAGTTTCACAGGTGTCTTTTTTTCCACAGATACCTGTTCAAGCCACTACTCCTCGGTAAAGCATCCCAGAAGGTGGAAATTTACATTTGGAGTGTCCATTTCCATTAAGTTTGGAGATCCAGGCTAGCCAGTTTGCTAACGTTACCATTGTACACACATTTTGAACCAATCAGATTGTTCGATTTCTCGTTTGCGAGAAAATTATCGCATTATCAAAGAAAAACAACATTTGTTATCTCGAGCACACAAGAAGATTATCATCGTATAATGATAATGTTATGACAATCTTATGATATGATAATACGATATATCATCGTATATTCCATATATTTTGCATCCTGTCGCAGACCTGTAATTAGAATTAGACTTTTTACCAACCATGACTAGTTTTGGTTTGTCTTAACCTAAAAATAGCTTAACCAGAGTTTACTTGACAATAACTGACTATGGGGTGACCAGATGTCCCAAAAAATTTGGGACAGTCCCGAATCAGTTTGTCCCGGCTTCTGTCCGGTTTGTCCGGAAAATTAAACATAGTATAACATGAGTTTTGATTATAGCCTAATTAATCATTAAATACTGATCATTGTGTAGATCTCTTGTTCCAAGCAGGGGTTGCAGGTTACTGTACATTGTGTCAACAGCGTTGTTATAGCCACAAAGCAACACTCGTGCTCTTTTCCCTTTTTTGTTTTCTTGTGGTTAGTGGAAGTTACTGTCGCAAGGACAGGGAAAGTGTAGCTTCAGGCAGCCACAGAGAGGAGAGATGTGACACTAAAATTAATAAAATAAAAGATCATGATTTACCCACTGTTACACATCCACAGTTGTTGTGTTTGTCCTAATGAAAGACAGGTGACTTAATGAACAAAAATAATTAATTTTAGTGTTGTGTTGATTTTCACGCTGACACTGAATGTTCCTGTTGCCAAAGAGTTTGCTTGCTCATGAGTTCAAGCACGCGTCTGGGTACCCACCTGATTGCAGTCTAAAAACAACATCACTAGTGGCCACTGAAAACTACATATTGCTCCTTTGTGCTTCCCATAAGATGAATTATGATATTTTTGATCTCCTAGGTTTATGACCAAATACCTGCACAATTAATGACATTCCCATCAGCCTCAGCTGTACTCTTCTAAACACCTATTGTTAGCATGCTAACACACTAAGCTAAAATGACAACATTACCTGCTTAACGTCAAAATGTTGGCATTGTAACTGTGCGCAGGTTAGCATGCCAATGTTAGCATTTAGTTCAAAGCACAAATGTACCTAAGCCTTACAGAGCCGATAGCGTGGCTGTAGTTTTAAAATAATTATAGGCTACCTGCAATATCACGGCAGCTACAACAAAAACAAATGTAAGTCTGAGACAGGAAGCCTAATTGAACTCAGTGCGCGACATTAACGTCAGACAGACTACATGCTACATCAGCACCTTGCTTTGCTAGAGGGCTCACTACTTTCTGCATTTACACTGAAAATTGGCATTGGATGTCACTTTGTATGCTGCAGAATACATCCATTGTGCCCCATAACCCTAATACCTTCTTACATTTATCAGTTATGCCATTGTACTATTGTACAGATCTGGGAATACAGAGACACAGTAGCTACCACAAATTCTGACAGTCTCAGCAAGTAACTTGGTGAGTTATCACCAATAGGAATGATGACCAAAACTACTACTAAAGACAAAAGTTTTAATAAAAGTTTTAATAAAAGTTTTAATAAACCAGAATTAAATTTAATTAAATACTAGTGTCACACCGTGTGCTTGTCTGCTCTGTTTATTTAATTCTCAGTCAGTTTTGTTACGTTAGTCTGATCTGTATCTGTTATGTAGTGTGTGTTTCAGACTGTCATCTTGTTTTGCCTTGTTCATTCTTGTGGGAATTTTCGTGTTGGTTCTCATTCTGTTTTTTTGTCTTACTTCTTAGTCCTGCGTTTTAGTTCTGTGTTTTAGTTCCTAGTCCTGTGCCTTAGTTCATGTCTTAGTGTTTACTCCTGGTCTGCGTACTTCTGTGTTGTTGTTGTTTTGCCATTTCTGCTCTGTGTTCTGATCCCCAGTTCAGTCTGTTTTCTTGCTAATTGTAGTTCATTATTTGTGAACTGTCTGCTTGTGCTCTGTGTTCCAGTTAGATTCTTGCCTTGTGTTTTGCAACCTGTTAGTGTCTGTCTGTTTTCCCCTGCTGTCTCTCTGCCTGCCTGTGTCTTGTTAGTCTCATCTCTGTCACCTGTGTTGCTCCCACCCTGCTCGTTAACCCTGTGTATGCTTGCTTGTTTGCCTCAGTCTTTGTCTGGTGATTGTTGTGGCTTGTAGTCGCTCTGTCTCATGTGCTGTTTTGTTCTGCTTGTTTCCTGTCTGTCTCATGGAGTTTTGGATTACCTGTTTTGGATACTTGTTTCGTTTGGATTTAATAATTTGGGATTTTCTGGACTCAGCCACTCAGCCTGTAAGTGTG
The DNA here is from genome assembly GCA_029875015.1 of Lepomis gibbosus. NCBI lineage: Eukaryota > Metazoa > Chordata > Actinopteri > Centrarchiformes > Centrarchidae > Lepomis > Lepomis gibbosus. The sequence goes on along the minus strand of JAPMOB010220427.1, from coordinate 8,335 downwards.
CTCACTTTTTGTTTGTTGAATAAATCTCAAGAACTGAACCTGCCTTTTCCAGTATCTGCAATTTGGGCCCCAACCTGTTTCTGCCTGAGCACACATCACAGCATGAACAGTGTATTTGTCGGTCAATTTGATCCCCTTTGTCACTTAATATAGGTCTAAATGTCAGCACTATGGCAGACTTCCCTTTTTCACTATTTTTGGTCAAAACTTAAATAGAAGTAAACACTGGTGAGCTGTATTGTTATGAAATGTTGAAGTAAAACAGCAGCCTGTTTGCCTCCACAGTGTTCCTGGGCATGGGCTTTGAAGTCCTGTGAGTTGGTGTTCGCTGCCAGCCATCTGTATAGGGAAAGGAGCCTGTTATATTTAGATCTGCCTTACATTCATGTGTAGACACCCACCAGGGGAATCATAGCTACTATCAATGCATTTCCTGTCTGTGTAATTCATGGGCTTAGTTACAGGTTGCTTCCTGTGGGAGCTGATCATGTGCAAAGCAAAGGGGCAAAGGATCTGTCAAACGCCTAAAGGGAAAATTATGCCACCTCCACCTGCTGCCACAAGGCGGGCTCTCATGTTTAGTAATGTTCTGGGATGATATGGTTAGCTGTAGATGCTGCTTCATTGTCAATTTCAGTGTACTTACAACACTAAATCCTCATTCCTGTATAAGCATCACTGTGTTTAAAAATTTTGTTTTGATTTTTATTTGGAAAACTCATTTGCATCATTCTGTGAAATTGGAATGAAATGTACTGGAAAAAACATTTATGTAATGTGTTTGAATGTGTTTTGTAATGAAAACATTTACAAAAAGATATTGAACTGCATACAGTTATTGCTTATGTGTGCACACCTAATACACTTTTAAAATGTATAGAGTTAAAACAATACCATTTTAAAAAATGTAAGTTTTACCAATTAAATTTGCAAAAAAAATTGTTAACTTTATGGGCCAAAGATGGAAGAACACACACTGATCAGGACTGATCACTGCACAAAGCAGAGCTGACCTGAGATATGGGCCCATTTTATTTTAAGCTTTAATCTATTCACTTTTTTTAACAAGAAAGCAGATTTAGTATAACAGATGACTTCCACAATTGTTACAAAATTTACAAATTAAAAAATATTGTATCATGTGAAAAGATATTTTGCAATTAATCTAAATCTAGGTTCAACAGGCCAGAAGGTCTGTGAGTCAACATGAACCTGAGTGGCTACCTAAGAAGCTAATTTAAAAAAAACATCCCAATAACAGGCAAACAAAAGAACTGAACACTTGTTGAAGGGGAAGTAAAGAGTGTATAATCAGGGTGTGTGGGTTATAAGGTGCAGGCATCAAAGGAAGGCTATTTAATGAGGCAGAGAGTGCGAGAGTCCAAGTTGAAAGAGAGCAAAGCTAATTATTAAAAGTTGAACAAAAGCTTTCTCTGATTTTCACTACTTTTACATTTTCATTTCTGTCCTGCATTTTATGTTGGCAAATGTGGACACAACAGCTGCTTTCCTTCATAACTGCCTTCTATTTCACCTAAAAAAAAAATGTAATGCCTCTCGCTCAAGGACAGTCACTAGAGGTTGCTGCCACAATAAACGTAAATGATAATAATAACTTGCTGCAGGAAAATTATCATTTTTTTTAGTGAGGACAGTCTCTAAATAGGAGAAGCTGACTGAGAAGTTTTTTTTAACTTGCTTCATGTTGTAGTGACTGAACAATCTCCATCAGCAACCGCAAGAGAGTTAGATTTTAAAGGTTATAAAGACCATGATGAGACCTTGAGAGTCCACACTCACCTCTGCACCAGTTGTTCTGTGGGTTTCATGGTTGGAGCCTTATATGGGGGTGACCCATTCCTCACTAATCCCCCTTAGCCCCGTTTTGAGCCGTGACCCTCAGTGCCTTCCTCTGCCATGTTACGGGTGCGGCGAGGACTTGTGGTGGCTGCTGTAAATCATCAATCCTAACTGTAGTGTTGAATCAACTGGAGGACAAGAAGACTTTTGTAAAGTGCCTCTAACTGATTCTCCAGGGTGACAGTCACAAACTTCTCTGGTGTATGCTTGAGCTGCATGGATTCTCTCCAACTTGGATTGAGTCGCCCACATTGGAGATACCAGCACAGAGAGGCTGGGATTCTCTGGGACACCTGTTGTTTTTCTTAGTTATGTTTTTAACAACTGAAGGTGTAGAATGAGGCAGGCAGCTGGAGTTCATGAGTTTCAGAGGCTAAAGATAAAAAAACAAAGGTGAGATAAACAAGTCTGTTCCTGGTCATCCCCATTTCTTCAGCTGGAAAACGTTTAACGTTCATGTAAGGAAATGAAACTTGAACACCTGAACCGTAGACCCCGGGAGCATGGTTTGCTTAGTTGGTAGAGCACCCTCCCCATGTACAAGGCTGAGTCCTTACTGCATTGACCCAGGTTCAAGTCCAGCCTGCGGGCCTTTGCTGCATGTCGCCCCCTATTTCTCTCCCTGTTTCCTACTACTATCCTGTCCTGTCTCAAAAAAGGCAGAAAAATATCAAGAAAAGAAAATTCTGGCTGTAGACCTTTACCATTAATGCCACACACACTTTTTTTTAAGTGTGTCCTAAGTCATAGTGTTTAGACACTAGTGCTAATTTTGTCAGCCATTTTAAAAAATTAGTCTTAGTCTGAGTCAAATGTTTTTTATGTTAATATAACATCCAACAATTAAAACATCATAAACATATGGCGTCCTTGTTAGTTTTTGTCATATTTACTCCGCCACTGTATACTATACTTTTTAATCAAGTTTTAGCTGAATAAAAGTCTGGCTATTTTAGTCAAAAGAAAATCAAAAGTATTTTAGTCTAGTTTTAGTAATTAACCATCATTTAAGTCTTTTCTAACTCAGTATAATTTTGATTACCATTTTGGTCAACTTGCTCTAACCAAAATAAAGATTTTTTTATCATTTTAGTCTTTCTTTCCCTCATCTCACATATAGATAAAATGTTTTGTCAAATGTGGATGTTAGCTTCTCTTTTTTTATTGCAAAGGAGACATATTAACCCATCTCAATTCCTGGGTGATTATTATTGATATGTGCTTTAAGTTTGTAGTGTTATTTCCAGAAATCTTTTAACCACATTTCTTGCCGTCACTGTATTTGAAATGGCAACAAATATCTAAGCACCTCTTTCTCCCTAGCATGTTGTGTTCATCACCAGAGGTTGCATCCTCCGCAGTACAGTAACGTTTCCCTCGCGCACCAGGTGTCGCTCCAGTCGGCCAGCATGCAAAGCACAGGAAGAAAAAAAACGCTGCTGATTGAACACTGTTCAAGTGAAAATTTAGAGGGAGAAAATATGGCCTGTAATATTTTGTCTCCTCATTATACTGACAAAAAGAGATTTTATTAATATTATAATTTTATGAATTACATTTTAGTGTTATCAATTTTCGTCAACAATATTGCATGTTAATATAGTCAAAGTCAGCTTTTAAGGACATCGTCTTGTTTAAGTCACGGGAAAAGAAGGTTGTTGACGAATATATTTTGTTTAGTTTCGTCTGACAAAAGTAACACTATTGGACACCCTGAATTACTCCACTGTGAAGAGTCATGGTGTCTTTTTGAACAATGCATTGAAATTTGACAAACAGATGTCCTCCACTATTAGATCTCTCTTCTTTCAGTATAGAATTTGAGCCAATGTAAAGGTCTCCCTCTTAAAGATTTAGAGAGGGTGATTAATGCATTCATAACTTCCCGACTTGACTATTCTGTGTACTCTATTTACTTTTATTGTTGTACTTTTACCTTTTAAAGCACATTGGTCGGCCTTGGTTGTTTAAATGTGCTATATAAATAAAGTTAACATTGACATAGAGTGACATCCATTTGCATGAGAGGTTTGTCATTTTCTACTAACAGGCCTGTTGTGGCCCTTTTCCTCCCTCTAGATGTCTTTAAAACAATTCTTAGTGTTGTAGTAGTGTAAGATGTAATGTAAACCTCTATCGCTGCTGCTGTTTTAATTCTGATGTTGCATGTAATCCAATCTTTATTATAAAACCAAACCAGGAAACCACATGTCTAAAATGATCCCCTGCTGTTGCTCCTCGAATTCCCGATCTATTTATATAAATTTTCAACTGGATAAATAGTTTCTCAGAGCTGCCTTATTTTGTTATGAATGAATGGATTTGTGCAAAACCCCCTTGGCAGACTATCAGTGTGTGTTCACCCCATATTAATCATCCCTCTGTTGCATCTCCATCAGCATACCACAGGAAGATCCAGCATAAAGCAAATTTATTCTTATATAACCCAGTCACAGGGGTAAAAAAATTTAATTTCTCCAGATTCAAAGCTGTATGTTTACTTCAACTATGAGATGTTACCAGTTAAAAGCCTAAAGGCCAAAATCAAACTGTTCCTAAACGGCAGCAAGCTATTGGTCCATTGGTCCAGGCCTAGTTCACAGCTTGCCAACTGTCTGCTGTGATTGGGGGCAAATAAGTGATGCATTGGCACTCACTGAAAAATCACTCCGACACGTCAAAGAGGCTCACAGACGCATTGCAGACGCCAGACAGAAATCTAGCATGCTAAATATCTGGAGCCATTGGCAAACTCGACATCCACATCCAGCCAATGAGAGCAGGTAGCTGGCAGAGCAGGCAGGTGCTTTTTCACCACAACACACTTTTTACTCACCTCCAACTTAGCACAGACAATCCCTCCTGCCCGCATATGCTAATCCATTCTTTCACATATATTCTTTGTTCTTAGTTTTGGATTATTTTAAGTGCCACTTTTCATGTGTTTTCTTAACACAAGGTGGTTTTGAGACCAGTTATTGGGTGTTAAGAGTTGTCAACTCCTGTAGTGTGTGATCCCCCCCGTCGTTGATCAGTCACATAGTGTGAACACCACAACGACTTCAAGACTCCCGTCACAAGGTGTGTAGTCTGAACAGCACAGCGAAAGTCATGTAGTCTGCACTAGGCTTTAGAGAAAACTGGACATATCATTAGATTTGTTTATTCTTTTGTCCCTTTAGTATTACAGACAGATGATAAGGTATGACTTTTATGTATCCACTTTAGAATCAAATTTGGATGGTTTGCCGTGACATTTTCTACAGATGGTTCCCAGAGGATGAGTCCTACTGTCTTTGGTGATATCCTGACTTTTACTCCAAATACTTTATCTTCATACCATTGGATGAATTACCATGAAATGTGGTTTAAATTTTTGTCTTTCCCACATGATGAATGTGGGAAACTTTGCTAATCCATTAAATTCTTGTCGAGCAATGAGATAAAAATTTCAGTTTGTCCAACTTTTAAAATGTCCAAATATTGTCTGAACACTGTTTGTTTCTTGTTACCTACAGACAGTCAACGTCAATGGATCCCTAAACTTTAAGAAGTAGACATTTTAACCCAAGTCACAGTGTTTTCCACCTAACCTAACCCAACGTCAACCAAAGAGTTGTCAAAGCATAATACTGATTTATTTTCAACAGTGATTTATAACAGTTTTGGAATACAAAGATATATGATGTCATCACATCGATGGCGACATCAGATCAGAAAATACTTCTATGTATCGTTCTAGAGGTCATAGACAAATGATATATTTTCTCATTTAATTTAGTGGACATGTTGAGACTCCCGACGCCCCTATACACAGGATAAGTGGATGGATGGATGGATGGATGGATGGATGGATGGATGGATGGATGGATGGATGTTGAGACTCTTGATAAAACTATTAAACTGTTCTGTCATCATTCAGACACAACAACAAATCTAGCTATCCTGTGGTGTGTCAAATAGTATTGTGACATGTTAATCCAAGAATGATTAGAGTATTGACTAATCTGTGATATATTATTTGTGAATAAGATACCAATTAGAGGGTGACACAGGGGTGAATTTTTACTCCCGTTTCATCCCACTCCCATGACAGAGTAAAAAAAAAAAGAATACCTGTCCCATCCTAATCCCGTTCCTGGTAAAAAATTATTAGAACTGCATATTTATATATAGAAATTGTATCTATGATTCCCTCCCCATTGACTTTTTTCCTGTCCAGTCCCAGTCCCATCATAAATGGTGAAATTGACCCCATCCCACAGGAATCCTATGACCCACAAGATTCATGTAAAAATGTCAGCTTCTAATCGCAATTCGCAATTTCTTAAGCCTGTTAGAACTTCAAAACAATTTAGTTTTAATCAAAGCTTTGATTCCCCCAAGTCTTGCTTTTACTTTCTAAGCTTCTGTTGGAAGAATGAGAAGTAAACAGACGCCTATAGTTCCCCTCTTGATCTGAAAGCCATAAGGTTAATTGTCTGCCTGTTCAGTGGGACTTGTGTTGGGAGTCTTTTCAAAACCAGAATAAATTAATCAGAACCTCACCTTGCAGCCTGGCCCCTGAGGAGCAGCCGGTGCTCTAATCAAAACAGGACTCGGAGGGGTGCACTGTTTCCACAGGATCATCAGGAAGAAATCAGCATCTCCACTTATCGCACCAGTCACTGTGGAGAAAAATATGGCAAACTTCAAAAGACTCTTCTAAACGGGTGATGATTCAGGAGTTTTTCTGAGACTATGGAACAGCTTCATTACAGTGCGTTAACCTGTGCACTACCAACCATGTCACCTAAAAATGACATTCATGCAGTATACCACTGATTTGCATCAGCTAATAGATTTTGTGTGACACATAATGCTGGCTGGACTACATTTTTCATCAATATAAGGTGGAAATATATTGAATATATTGTTTTTTTAATGACTGTCACTTTATTATTACCTATTTGTGAACGGGTTGTAACCTCATAAAAATGAACCACCCACTGGATTTCTCTGTTGCAGACGATTTTTACGAGCATTCATCAAAGCAATCGTGGATGATGGACCTTTCCAGACGTGGAGTACCTCAGCTGTGAAGATGAGCTTGCTGACCTTTAAGCCAATTCAGTGTCATAGAAATATTTCCAGAAGAATGGATTAAAAAAATAGTTTGGCTAGTCAAAGGACACGCTGGGTTGTTCTCCCATTCAGTACCTGTTTGAGACAGCCTTCAGCGCCCTTGTCACAATAAAAACAAAGGCCAGAAACAGTTGTAATTGATGATAGATTTGAAATGAATCACTTGTTTTTCTGGGGTGTGTGTGTACAACTTGAGGGGGCTCAGCCCTTTGATACAAGCGCTCCAAAAAATGAAGATGTTAATGAACGCTTATTTCAAATCTTTCCACCATAGACACATCACTATGAAGGTGTAAAAACAAAATTTGTGTATATCATATTGACAGGATGACCACTGACCTTGGTTGGAGTCTATTATTAATATTATGTGAGCCATTATTCAAGCCTGTCTGCAGCTCCTCATCCCCCAATAGTGTAAAAAGATCATGAATCAGGTGTCACTGAGAGCCAAACACTCTTCAGTCAAGGAACAAGAAATCTATTGAATGGCACAGACACACTTGTCGGCAAAAATGAAGAATTTCCTTGTAATCCTAGCTCTTAATTCCACCACAACATAAAGGAGATATATAGCTGTGTTTGAACAACAAGTGGAGCATTCTTAGACATCACCACAATCACACACACAGTCATACTGTATGTGTGGCACTTTTGATCACTGGCGTCCCAAGCACGGAAATGCACTCACAGAGAACTGCACTGACACTGTGGATTGAACCTACTTTGGCACTAGTTCAGAGACACACTGGCAGTTATTTACAGTACATGTCACTGTTTGTGTGTCTGTCTATGTCATAGATTGAGAGGGGGCAAAATGCACAGATATATCCCATATAAAGATCCCGTATAAATTTCTAATTGTAGACTACTTTAATCTTGTTCATTATATATTGAGTTGTCAGACATTGATGCATGAAGGGATACTCCCCCATGAGCAGCTACATGTGGTTTATAGGAAAGGGGGATTGTTTCCACAGATTTCTGGGCCAGATAATGGAGCCATTTTAAATCAGAAATGACAGATTATGCAGCTCAATGCCGTAGAAAAGGTCTGGGGGGGTGTCAATTGACACCAGACATTTCAAGCCTGCTCCGCATCTCTGCTTGAGGTTAGCTGCTCAAGGGTAAATTAGCCACTACTTGCATAACACACCTAAATCCCAGACTGTCTGCGCTGGATTTTAGTAATGTGGGTACTAAAAAAATGAACATTTTAAATGCAAGTATAATGAAGGAAGAAAAGAAACTGTTGTTATTGGGACCAAGGGAGCAAATGTCTGTCACGATCCTGTCCTGTGTGATGGGTTTTTGGGTTTTTGTTCTGAGGGTTTTGGGTTTGTAGCTGCATGTT
>JAPMOB010220426.1:0-19501 GCA_029875015.1 Lepomis gibbosus | reverse complement strand
AAACCAGTGCATGAACGCGCAATTATCTCCGATAACTCAATCCAGCTATACTAATCATAACCGGCAGGTGTGTTCGAAGAACCCAATTAGCCAGATCATGATTAGGCCGATGATATTATCTTGGATGTTTCATTTGATCTCGGATGTTTTAAGCAACGTACGAATAACGGGCCCCTGGTTTCAATGATAAAACCACCACAACAACGAAAATTACCAACAAACACACTAGATACGGACACACGTGTTAATAAACAGAAATCATAAAGAAACATTTGTATTTCAAACAAATAGCAAACTTGTTAGCACATTTTAACAAAACTCCCTTCACCCTCATGCATCATGGGAATTCTGAGGGAGGGGCGTAGGCTGTGTGTGCGCGCAGCGGTTTAGTTACGGCAATACTTCCAGTAGAAGCCTCTCAGAAGCATTTCAGCAGTGAAGCATGTAGCTGCCCCTCGTTAATGACTTGTTTTTATTTGTCCTTTTTGTGCTTCTACTACATTTTTCAAAGCTCTCTGTGGATCGCTTCTGTTTCTCGTCTTGACCATAGACTGTATATAAAAAAGGTCTTCACGGGCGCTTCTAGCAACTACAACAAGGAGCATTTCAGAATAAGAGTGTTTTACCTGCTGGACTTTGCTGACATGTTTAGATTTAGTTGATTTGGTGATTACTGCTGGTGCCCCTACTATGAAGAAGTAGGCCATGTAGTAAAAAAGTTTCTTTTTTTGTCTGATGTAACTGTGTTTATTGTTAATATACGATCGGAAGTCTATAACGGGTATTTTATTTTGAAAATTGACTGAATTCTTTGCCATTTCTGTGTCTGACTTCCTGCCCGGTTCATCTGCGCTGTGCTTCTTGACACTGGGACGCTTCCTGGATGCATTCAGTCTGTGGACGCACTGCAGCGCTTCTGGTGTGAGCACAAACATTTAGTAGAAAGGCGGCTGCGACAGCAGCAAAGCAGACAGACTCCAGACTTTCGGAGTGAGTCTGGGGTCATGTAAACTTGGTTAATATGATTTTGTTGCAGGTGGGCCCCCACTATGCTGAGAGACAGAGTCCAGTCTACGCAACAAGGTAACGTTAGCATTTAATGTAAATCATGATTGCTAGTTGAGTTGAAGGCTAGCAGAGATGAGTCAATTCTTAGTAGTAAACACTGCAGAAATATGCAGCATCCCGGTTGTCCCTGCAGGAATGATTCAAGTTTCATGTTCTCATGATCTGTCTGAATGTTACAGCACAGAACACAGTACCTCCGCAGGGAACAGCCTCTTGTCCACGGTGTGCTCTGACCCCCAGGCGTTGTTCTCACCCCAGTGGAAGTGGAATTGGCAAAGCCTGTATGTGTCTTGCAGGGGGCCTCCTTTCAGCGCTGCAGCACAAAGTAAAAGTGCATGTAGATCCATGAATCATACTTTGACTTCTTTTTAAAAAAAGATGTAACGCCTTGTTAGTACTAGTATTTGTTTTCAGCTCCAAAAAAGAAGAAATGATCCCAGACAGGACCTCAGCTGGGTAACAGGTTGGTCAGGCAGTAACACTGACCTAGAGACATCTGAGAAATATTAGTGAGAGAAAATGACATTTTATTACACCTGTAAACTGTTTATCAACACCAGTAAGATACCAACAGATAAGGTGGAGATACTGCATGTTGTTGAAGTCAAACACGTCCGTGTAAAGACTGAACCTGCTATATTACGTGCAGTCATGCGTAGAACAGTCCATTGTTTCTTTGTTCATTTTACTGGTAATAAAATACTGCTCTTAACATTTCACTGTCATAAACCTCTTTTTGTTCTCTCTGAGCTCATAATACAAAGACTGAGTACATGTGACACACCTATAAAGTGGATACTTTTATAGTTGTAAACTATTTGTAATTTTTCCAAAATAAGGTTTATTTGATGGTTTTGTTTTGTTATATATAGTATTTGGTGTAGCCCAGTAATTATACCAAAATGACCAACTCCTTAAATAGACTATATAGTAGTTGTTGAGTTCAGGACAGACATGCAAGTCACATGACAGTCACCAGATCTACGTGACACTAAGTGTAGCATTGATTGCTGGATGTTTCTTTAACGGGGGTGGGGGTGAAGGAGAAGATAATCCTCTTGTGTAGATCAAAACATGCATTCCCCTTGCTGAGATTTCCTTTAATTCCTTTCAGATTTAAAGGGAAAGTACTGACTTGCTCCCAGACTTGTAGTTCATAATGAGGAAGACACAAAAGAGAACTTACTGGACTTGTCTGTCGTGTCATCGTACTCAACCAGAAAGGAGTAACCGTTGTTCCAGATTTGTTGGCAGGTCCGTGGGTCGTAATTGGTGACCAGAGGCTTCAGCTCCGAATCGAAGACGCTCTTTCGCACAACGATGTCGATGGGAGACTGACGATTGCCTCCTGGTATCGCGAGGGGCTCCTGCCACATGGGATGCACTGGAGGAGAGGAGGGTGGGTGGGAGGAAGAGCAGGAGGAGAAGGGGAGGACGGAAATCAAAGAGAGAAGAGCCAGAGATATTTAAAATGTAAAAACAGAACTCACAGAGTCTTCTGCCAATGCAAAGCAAAAATAAAAAAAATTGGAAACAAAAATGCCGACACCTACTTTTCATGTTGTACTCTGCTGCTTCCTGCATTTTTGTGGACAGACAGTCCATTTTAAAACCAAGAATGAAAATGAATGAACTTCACTTCATCAAAGTTGTCTCATAAAAAAACAAGTGTCAAACACACACACTGTCCCTCTTCTTTCTTGAAGGGACTGAATGAAAAAGGAGTAAGAGCAATAGTGCTTCCCTTCTAGACCTCTTACTTTTTTTCCTAAAAGGAAATTACAAAATAAGAGAACTGGGCTGGCTGTACAGAAAGTGACACACGGAATGTCCTGGCACGCCCCCAGCTCCTCCCACACAGTAGGGAAATCAGGCCAGGACCTCTGGCCGGTCAAACTGCCAGCTCCAGCCAACATCAGACAACTGACCTGACTTCTAATTAACCGAAACTCCGCTCACTTTCCCTACCTCCCTCCTTCTAATTTTCCTTTACTGTTGAAATCCACCCAGAAAACCAACAACATTCGCCCACTTATAAAATCCCTCCCTCTTCTGACCAAGACCTACAGAACAATTCTGTCAAATGTTTTCCTCTCCATTCATCCAGCACAGGGCTTAAGGTTTCCACTGAGAGCCAAGCTGAACAGGTCTGACTGGGAGATGACCTCCATCTTCATCGGATTTCAGCGGCTCCTCCTGGGGGAGTTGGCCGCCTTACTGTGTTATTGCACGGACACACAATAACTGCTTGCAAAGCCATTCGTGCTCATTCACTGTCTAACTGTCAGCTGTGAGGCTGTTCTGATTCGTGGCGTGTCACTGCCGCAATGTAGAGCTCCTGAAACACTTATATGACAGCCAGATGTCTCGAATCAGAAAATGACACGTGTGTATAAAAGGAGCTGGGAGCAGAGTCGTGTTCATCAAAGGCACAAATAGTAAATATGAACAGACAATAGTGAACTGCCCATGGTGGATATAGTGACCTCCTTAAACGGAACAAAGATTTAAATCCAGCAATAAACATTTGTCCTGCAGAGGCGCCCTTGAGCAAAAACTGAACCTTAACTGTTCACTCATTTCTCAGGTTAAAATGCCAGTATGCTGCAGTGTTCTGAATTTATCAAAGGGCTATCTTTCAGGAAGCCAGCGGTTTCCATTCATTTCTATATGGTATTAAAATCAATTTGCAAGGAGCAGGTGGAAGGGACGACCTATTTGAAAAGTCTGCAGAGAGTTACCATGCAACACTAACATAACAATAAAACCACAAGATGTTCACTGTACATGTTGATTTTCATACTATAAAGTATATGTAATCCATTAACAATATTGACATATATCTTGTAATCATAGTACATTTTAGGTAAATTTATTGAGAAAAGGTTTATAGATAAAATAACCAGAAATAAAAGGCTCTTTTTGGTAAATCTAGCAATTTAAATACCCGACAAATATAAGGTATTTTTTAATGTAGTAGTCCTGCACATTGATTTGCATCATTGCTCACAATGAGGTAATACACCCAGAGATATAGAGAAAGGAGATAAATATATTTGGTGTAAACAGTATGGCACTGGTCATACTGCCCAATGTAAATCACAGCAGAAAGAATGCTTTCTAAAATCTGCATTTCTGTACGCCTTGATTAATCAGTCAATAGAAATGAATGAGTTGTTGTACATTCAAAGGCAGTTGCATGGGACTTCAAAAGACTACTCAACATCTTCCACAACGTTTTCACTAGAACTCTACTGGAGAAAACACCCATAAAACTGTTGACAGTGATGTGTCACTGTTGATTATCTAAAGATGTGGATATCTCAAAACCTTGAAAGATAAAGACCAAAACTATCTGCAGGAGTAGATAACACAAGGCGTAGCAGGGAAAATATGTATTTTGGTTTAAACGCCCCTTCAAAGGCTAATCCTAGTTTAGAAAGACTTGGACTTTATTTCTCTGTGTTGAAAAATCATTTCGGTCATGATAACACTGGACTTACCATTTGTTTGCTGAGTCTGACGAGACAAGAAACATGAGCAGTCAGAATAAGCCAGTTATCCAGATAACCTAAATCAGTTAATCTGTTTACATGAAATGTTGGCAATAATCCCTCATTGCACAAGAAAAAGTGTGTAAGCACAACTACGCCAAGTGGGTCAAAGTTGAACCAGGCAAGTTGATCCATAAACTGTGATGGATGTTAACAACGAATAGTTAGGGTAGTAATTTCACAGTGTGCCTTTCTGATCTGACTGCTTAACTTTCTTGCCACAAATCGACTACATTTGGATTTTGGGATCTTAGCCACTAACTTGGTGAGTGCAATGTTTTTGTGACCAACAGAAAGTATGCCAATCCTACAGAAAACACTGAAGAAAATAATTTACAATTAATCTTTAAGTAAGTTTAAACCAAAGAACCCTTTACAGTGATTTTTTCCCCCTATGGCACCCACTCACACGACACATACCCTCACAACATATGAACCGACATCAATGGCTGAAATAATGAACTTTTCAAGTGTTTTTTTTTTGCACAATAGCAGACGTAGCACAATTAGCATCCAGAAGTAGTTTTCACAGTACAGTCTGAATTTACTGCCTTTGATGATCTCACACTGTGTTGAGGGTTAAGATGTGTCAGCATTTCTTTGTGAACAGTGGAAATAAATCTTTTGGCCTCAAGGTACTGACATTGGGAAGCACTTTAAGGGATTTCTCTTCTCATCTGTACCAGTTCTCAGGCAACACTGCCTCACTGGGTGTTAATCAGCCCTTCAAAAGCTCTACCAAAATCTCTAGGGTTGAGGTTTGGGGCTTTGAACCCACTTAAGGAGTGATGATTTGTCCCCATCTCTGAAGTTGTGCCTGAGAGGCTCAACTCCAGGAACTGAGTTCTCAAAACCGACCCCTTGCATGCTGAAATGATGACTGCATTGCATTCCTCTAAGTCCTGTAAGATGTTACCTGAGGTTTGGGGAAAGCAGAAATGTCTCTTTCTGAAGAAAAATAGCATCAGGACAGCTCAAAGTGTCGGCCAATGGACTGACAAGAAAGAACTTCTAGCGGACCACTACAAAGCCAGACCAAAAGCTCTTTCATAAAGCTTTGGAAAGACAACAAGCTTGTTAAAGTTAAATTTCAACTCTTGCTTATTATCATGGTTAAACATAAAAGCTCTGCTGCACTGGCCCTTATTTCCACTGCCAAGCTTCTTTTTTTGCATTCGACATTGTGGTTGTAGTTTAAATGAGATGGCAAACAAGACAAGGCTTGTGTTTCTGGGCGTGGCGAGGATGTTATTGGGACTTGTCGGACAACCTCGAGTGTCTCGAATATTCTGTGGGTACATCAAAATTAAGGGACACGACTCCAGAGGTCTAACATGCTCTTCATGTAGCGTGCTACGCTTTTATCATGGCCAAAGGTGAATCCTATCACTACACTGTTAAAATATTTTAATTCATTTATCATCTACCTAGGTGCTATACCCAGAGACATGTGGATAACAAACCTCTATAAGGATATGAACAGTGATGTGCAGATGTGATGGACAATAAAAATCATAAAATAATGTGTGCGTTTCAATTTTAAATGTCACACTTTAGTTTTCTGTGTGCATTTGACATCCCTGACACAGTACGCATGTAGTGACTTAACATACAGGCACAAATGTAGGTCAAAGGGCTTCAAATGGCCCCTACATGGGGGGGCTGTGATCAGGGGGTTCAAAGCTTGTTTGGAAAACCTGGAGCCAGAGGCCAGTCTCAACCTTTTTTATATACAGTCTATGGTCTCAACACAGCTGAGTCAACAGAGCACTGCTCGATCCAAATCCAGTGATGAGGAGAAATCCGGTCCGAGCTTTCCTCTGCGCTTAATGCACGTTTTTCAGATGACAACAAAAGTGACCATTATCTGGTGCCTGTGTGACCTACGGTCAAAGGATTTAAGCCACAATGAGACTACAGAATAACCCGCTGCCATGCTGACACACACAAACAAACACACAAACAGCCACTGTTGGCGGTAATGTCTGGGATTAAAAACATCCATTTTGATGCTGTATGATTATGAGCAGCTGTGTCGACACGCGCCGTGCACAGCTGCAACACACGTCCACCACCAGTACTTACTCTGTGACAAAACATATTTGCTTGAGCACGCCGTGAGGTTGCATCTCCTGACAGGCGTTATCCGGTGACTCTTGGCGTGTCCGACGAGCTGTCGGTGAAGCTGAGATGCCAGAGGTCTTATTACGGACGAGAAAGTCACCATATTGACGAAGCTAAGTTAACGCTAGCAGCGTCACAACAAGCGGCTACAAGAAGCGCCGTCCTTTAATGTCTTTCCTCGCGCTGTTTTATTAGAAGCTAACTCTTAGCTTCGTCTCTTTAACTCCACCAAAGTTCAGTAACTTACGAGCCTTGTTCAAAACAAAACCTCCTGGCTGCTGTTGTCTTGTCTCCGCTTTCCTGTCGTTTGCCTGGGAGCGGAGGAAGGGGCAGGCTTTGGCTTAAAGTTACACCTATGATTTACAGACATTCAAAATGTGACCGCAAAAGCCAGTAAACGCTTATTCTGCATCTATGGCGTCAATTTCACCGGGTCAAATAGCGCCCTTGCCGGCCCAGACCCTCAATAAATGATAAGGTTAGCCGCTGTTGGAAGACTGTTTGCTCGGAAGGAGGGAGGGGGGAGGGGCGGGGGGCTCCTATGCCGCTAACCAATCAGCGGGTCTCTCCGAGGGGCGTTAGAATAATGATGTAAGCGCATAGACCTAATACATCAAGAGCAGCCGATGATCCAGAGCCATGGGAGACAGACAGGTGGGCTATTTTTAAAAACGCAAAATTAGCGTCCTCAACATAATACCGTACTAATATCAAATATAATAAGCGGACATAAATCAGAAGGAAAATCGAGGTGAGGCAGCAAAATGTACAGATATATAACGAAAGTAAACAATACATATTAAGAAGTATATGAAATTAAAATATAAATAAAAAAAGAAACTATACAATTGCAATTGAATTACAAATTATAAAATATTTAGAGAACGGGGAGGTGACATACAATGCTGATATCCAAACAAAAAAAAGTCATATATAAGTCCACTACTCCATGTAGAGTACAATCTAATATACATGTTATCTTAGCCAGTAACGTGTTTTAAATGGATTTATTATTAATGAACTAAAAAAATACATTGGGTTGATTTCAGAACGTGAGGTAGGGTACAGTTTGTTAGAAGAGACCTCATTCAACTACAATATTCTCTCAATTATAACTATATATATTTAAAGTAGCCAGTAATAATTGTAAAACACATTTGCTGTCAGTTAGGATGGGAGAAACGTATTAACATTTAGATGGTAACTAAAGGGATTCAGGGCACAAAACTAAAGGCCACAACAAAAGTGAGACTCACCATGGTAGAAGTTTAACAGAATATGTTTATTAAACCAAAATTAACCAAATTAAGGCTGGTGCCAAAGTAAAAGTGGAGAAGTACGGGGTATGAACATCAGTGGTTTCAGTCAGTTCAGGATGATGGATGTATGGAAAATGTGTGAGGGTGTTGTGTAATGTGCAAGAAATAATCAACTATTAACTAAAACCTGTCCAGAAACCTAAGTGAAGGTGGAACCTGTGGAGGGTAGCAAGTTAGCAGAGGTCTGTCCTTCCTCAGCCCAGCAGTGACCTCTCCGCTAAGAATGACAATAAAACGTTAAAACTCTACAGGGCAATTAGCCCAGGTGCCCAGAGTTACTGCAATCAGCTCTTCCTCTATAAGGAAGAGAGGCCACACCCACACATGACCCCACAGGGCGTCACACAGCCCCACTTTTCAACCCCATCTACAGTAATGCAAATTTATCCATCTGTCAATATTTAAAGTATTTTATTAACTCTGATTAATAGCAGTGGAATAAGTACTTAGATCATTCACCTGACTGTACCAATACTGTAGTATTTCTACTTTTACTTAAGTAAAGGATCTGTGAAAAATAAAGTATAAGTAATCGTCCTACATTCAGCATTTTACTGAAGTAAAAATACGGAAACATTATCAATATTTAATTAAAGCATCAAACGTAGAAGCACTTATTATTTCAGACAGTTGTGTTATTGTGTACACTGTAATATAGTTAAACTCTTCCCGATGCTTTAACACCAAACCAGCATTTAAATGTTGCAAAGACTGTTTGATCTATAACAGTGCATCATATTTTATAAGCTGATGCCATGGCTTTAACTAATTCTAGCTGTCAAATAAGTATTGTGGGGTAAAAAGTATAATTTTCTTTGAAATGTAGAGGACCAGAAGAGTAAAGTAGGATAAAAGGAAAATACGTAACATACAAAATACAAGTCCCTTAAAATAGCACTTAGGTACAGTACTTGATTTAAATGCATTTAGTAGCTTCCACTACTGATGGCGTCCTCATTAATGTTACTAGTAGCAACTAAGCTTTTCCTCCTCATTAACGCTCGTGCCATTACATTTGCTCTCATCATGTATTTACTTGGATCTCTGTTCTTAACTTTTGAACTCCCTTTAAAAAGGTTTATATTTGTTTTAATTCATTATGGTATGTAAAGAACTTCAAATTGACTTTGTGTGACGTGATATCCAAATAAGGTTCTGCTTTGGTCTATAAATCTGTTCGTAAAGAGGTCTGTTTTATATTTATCCCCCCCCCCCAATCTTTATCCTGTGTCCTGAATCTATCATCCCATGGTGAACATTTCATGTAATCAAAATACATGTACTTAAGCTTGTCTATAGTAAAGTGCTGCTGTGTGTATGTTCGTGGTGGGTAGTACTGTTGCATCATGGTTACTCTCCTCAAGACTGTCACACTCTGTACAGAGCAGACCATGACGCTGTTGGACTTTAATCCTTGAACGGAACAAACAAATATTTATCAGAAAAAAAGAATAACGTGCTGATGACGCCACTCTGGCACAGCTGACGTGTTTTTGCGTGTAGTGTTTGCTTTGGATCGTTTTCTGAAGTTACAGAAACGTTATCATGTGTCTCTTATCTCACTCAATGCTATCTGAACTATATTAACAGGTCATATACAGAAACCTCCCGTATGCAGTTTTTATGATAGCGGGGTGTTATAATACATTTTTAAATGTACAAAAATTGTTTTTCAGAAAGGTAAAGAATCAAGACAACACAAGAAGCCTCTGCTGTTGTTCTGTTTATTGTCTTCACCACATTGGTCCAAAGGGCTCTCATAGCCTTTCAACAAGAAGTCAGATCACAATGAAATATGGAATTATGGACTGAAACAGGGGAAGGACTGAAGAAGACAGCAGGAGCTCAGCTGTTTCACTTTGTGCCAGTGGCTCTTAAGTCATTTCAGTGTAGGACTCCACTGCTAACCTCTGCAGTATGAATAAAAAAAAATAACTGCTTCTGGTCAAACAACTGTCTTTAACCGTCTAAACAAGCTGATCTCTTTGCTCAAACAGAACCGATTCATACTAATAAAAAGCAAACTGCAACATGTTTACATTAAATTACCACTAGCCTGGATCTAAGCTGCTTGTGTTCAGCCAGAGCCTTTAGCATACTGAGCAGTTTCACAGGGAGCCACGTTAGCGCCACTGTGCTGCTCCATGGCTGTTTCGGAGTAACTCACTGTGGCGGTGTTAAGGAGGGCATGTTTACGGGCTTGCAAGCCAAAACATGTTAGTTCTAGAAAAGAGGTAGCAAACTAACGCCCCATGGCACAACGTGGCCGAACTCTCAGTCAAGTGCCTCTGTGCTTTACAAACCCACAGATGATCAGACATCAACAGCACCCACAGACAGGCACCCTGGGTTAGAGTACCACAAGCTGCAGACTCTTGGGTCTGTCTGTTTCCGTCCCTTCACAACGACTGAGATCAATATTACAACCCAAGAAATGTTTGGTTTTTAAATATTTTTTTAACCTGACCACAAAGCACATAAACACCCTGACTTGTGTAGCATACAGTACGTTTATAAAAAAATACAAAAAAAAAGCACTTGTTTTTTTTAACCAACAAGAGGAGCATTTGATGGGGACGGGAAGGGAAGTTAGATGTGTTTTTCAAAACTTTTTAAATTGTAGAATCTATTTACAGCATCATGTGAGAGAGCAGAGAGAGTATGAAAGCACAAACAGTTCGGGGAGGAAGTGACGAAAGACGAACCGGGGCAGTATATTGTTCTTCATAAGAGAGGTGTTTTATTTAAACCTACTGTTGGTCTTGAGTCAAACTGACAAGCACTCAAAGAGTTCAGTCCTTCAGGAGACCAGGGGGGGGGACGGGTTAGTCCAGAGCGATGATGTCATCGTCATCGTCGGGTGCAGCTGCTGCACTTGAATGGTCCGTCCGTGGGCGCTTGGTGGATGTCTCGCCCGTTTCTGCGTCGGAGTGCTTCCTCTTGAAGCCGCTGGTCGCTGCTGCAGCGCTAGACGACGCTCCTTCCTCCTCAGAGTCAATGATCATGAGGTCATCGTCTTCTGCTGGAGCTGAAAGGTGACGGACAACAGCGCGAAGATGAAAAAGAAGCAGATACCAATTTGCTTCCCCATAAGACAAGAGCACTAAGCCTCAAAGCAAACAACGGACAGAAAACTGATAACAGTTGCATTTTAAAATCTGACATTGGTTTCTTGGTGTGTTTTGTTATTTGAAGAAACAACTGTTAAATTTACATCATGCTGACACACACACCTGCCATGAACTGTGACTGGCAGCAGACATCTTTATAGCTACAATTTTTTCTTTTTTATCTCTGAAGGTTCTACGTCATCCAGGTCATACTTATCAACAATTACGTTGACATATTGGCCGTGTGAAGCATTTTTAAATGTCAGACTCATTGTGGGTAAAGACTCCATAGACATCGATATCTCCTCCAGGAGGAGAGAGTATCAGTCTGAGGCTCAATGCATAAGCTGTGTGGAGTTCATCACTTCCACCTGTGTTGATGTAAAAGAAGTACAGTAATTTAAAAACAAAACAAAATTGCTGAGGGGAGATGGGAAAAAAAACTCTGAAAGAACTTTCCTAGTTCCTAGTAGTTGACCTGATGAAAAATCTCCTTTAACAGACCCTGTTCTGCTGAATTGTCTCCTAACACATCCGCTCCATCTGTGGCTGACTTCGAAAAGGCAACAAACAGTCTGACCCGCTTTGAGTGTTTCTGTCACTGTAAGAAGGCGATTAAGCTAGCCGCAGATAAATTTGGAGTGCACACGTATTCAAGCCTTTATGGTAAGTCCACTGAAAAGGCCCAGAGTGAGCTGACAGACATATTCGTGTCTTTATCCTGTCAGTTTGTCTCTTTATAAAGTGTTGCAGCATGAGAGTCCTACCTAAAGAGAGGCTGTGAAGTCTTCATGTTACGCCATACGAGAACCACATACAACATTTATCATACTGGGTCAGATTTGAATAAATTTAACGTGAGGAGGATACACTTGTGACCACGTCTGGTTTTCAAAATATACATCTAACTATACATGCATATATACATCCTGTCTACACATGATGAAAATAAGATTCATTCGATTATATTCTATAATCTATTATATTATCATTAAGGTAAAAAAGTTGCCACATGCAAATTTAAAGAGGAGAGCTGCACTGCATTATGTTCTGTTGTAGTTAGGCTACAGAGTTTGAATCATCACCTGCCACTTGAATTTTGTTTTTCTTTTTACATAAATAAAAAAAAATTCAATCCAAACTGGTGCAGAAAAATCCACCAGAATGCAGGAATTAATGCGTTTAATTCTATTTTATATATTTCAGCATTAAAGATTTCTTAAAAATGGTGCTAAAATTTTGTCTCGATCTCATGAACCCAATCTTGAATCTCATCTGTTTAGCGTCTCGTAACATCTCTAGTAATTAGGCTGTATTTAAATAAACAAGAAAACAAGGAGGTGCGCTGCCCACGTGAGAGTAGCCTTGTCACACCTCCTCATACTGTGTGTTCAGCAGCATATGGAAGCTGTCAAGTGATCACCTGTTTGATAGGGGACAATTCACAATACATGTGTCGCAGCAATGTATTCATTTTGAATGGTCCTATTAAATAGTCTTATGATATCCTTGTTTTAACATCTTACTGTTGCAGTAGCCTACATTTATTGTGAACAGTCCCCATAAATAAATGCACAAAGTACATCAGGAGGCAGTAACTTTAGTGCTAAAAATGGTGAAGAGGAACTGAGAAGATGGCAAATCGCTTCACGTCACTAGTAGNACAGTGAAGTGTTTTACAAACCAGTGTCTTGGTGACACACTGATGAACCATAAACCTTGGATCTCAAAGAACAAACAGGAGCAATAATACAAAATATCTCAGACATTCCTGCTCGGTATGTTCAACAGAGAAACTCCCATCAGCCCCACTGTGACATGAACTTAACGAAAAGAAAGACTTCTGCTGACCTTTAGAAGAGGTGGACGGCTGGGCGGAGTCTTTGTTGCCATTGGTGATGCTGCTGACCTCTTCCTGGTTAGTCTTAGGGGGTGGAGCTTTGTCTGGCGCTTCACCTACTACCTCAAACTCCACATCGCGTTCTAGTTCCTCACTGCCGATGAACACACACACACACACACAATAGCCCATAAAAACAAAACACAGGGAATTACACATATGCACATATTCAGCTGTGCACAACACATTTCATTCACATGCACAGAGGTACATACGTGTGCAGGACGTTAACAAGGAGTGTGTAGTCTTGGAGGAAGTCGTCAACTTGGAGACGGCTGCCGTTACGGATCCCAAAATCAGCAAGAAATTTGCTGTTATTGGCTGTGGATGAACAGACAGGGAGGGAGTTACGCACACACTTATAATAACATCTATAACTAATTAATGCCATCTCATATTCTCCAGTCATGCACTGAGGTTATATTTGCTTAATAAACTTAACTCTAACCCAAACTCTAAAATACATCACATGTTCTCACTCAAAATACCTTGTAAACACATCGTCTCTGCTGTGATCTCATCCATTCCATGAGAGCTGTAAGAAAATCTTCCAACCTCAAACTGCTCATTTCCAGTTCTAGAAGTACAAACCCTTGTAAAACAGAGAATGGAGGCACAGCTCACTAACTGTGCCAGAGATGCTATTCACTGAACGCTCTTTTAATCCCCTCCTGTGTGGCCCGCGTGTGTTTTAGCTAAGGACCAACTGACTGATGCTACCACATTATCCTCTTCTGTCCGAATGAACAGTCACTGCTAAGGACGGGGATCGACACCCGGTCCTAAAATTTCTCAAAACCCGAAAATTAATAAGGTCCGAGCTTTTTGATACTGCTATTGAGACTTGCGTGACCTAGAATGTGACCTTATGTCCTGAACATCAAATCCAATTTAACTTGAAACGCGATGAATAAGAAAGCTAATGTTTTTTAATGATGGCACTAAAACATGGTATCAAACGGGCCCAGGACTGTTTATCATCAGGCTGCAGCCTCTGCTGCTCTCTGTCAGCTCCTACATAAGCTGCAAAAGGAACTATACCCAAAACAAGGAACCTTTGAGGAACTCACTGCATTTCCAACGATAACGATCTTGACTGCGTGTCTAACCATTATTCAAAAAAGCTGTTTTTAAAGGTCAAGCCTAGCCTATAGTTTTTCATTATATTCCAAACCTGACGCTCATTTATACATTTTTCTCATGATAGTGGTTTCTAAGTAATGATGCCAGTGGATCGCTTTTTAGGGCGTGCGGGCCTACAACCTACATCAGCTTGTTAATTTGCCTAATCTCTACGGGTTTAGACCACAAAGGAAATGCACACAATGGGCTGAAGACCATTTAGTTCCTACTTAAAAGTCCCTGACAAACACACACAGCGGCCAGCAGAGAGAGGCGCAGCGCCGTGAAGTTCAGTTAGCTCCAAATTACTGGAGACAGCTACGCTCATTACTGTAAAACCTTTGCTAAGCAAAAAGACATTACTTTATCAATACATCTGTCAATAAGGAAGATATGTTAAGCACAGCTTGGCAATCGGCCAAATGTTGCAAACAAGCTAAACACAAAGCTGTCTGTAGCACAGACTGCTCTGTAGGGTTAAAATTGTCTCAGCCTCCTTCACCTCTTGCTTGCCCAATTAAATGCTTTATACCCTTACTTCTTCCTTACCTTCTGTCTCTCCTTCCTCTGAGGAGATGAGGATGGTCCCTTTTCCATCCTCTATCTGAACATCTGGAGCCACCATGCCGAACCTCTCCTTCAGGATCTGAGGATGAAAACATACAAAAACATCAAGCCAACAACAAGTAAAAAAAGCAACAGTAATCATCGCAGTCGAGTTCAAAATCAAGTGGCACTTTCTGTGATTGAAAAACATGCAAAAACAAGCTTATCATGTTACCCTGTCCTGCAGAGAGAGAACCGTGGTTTTGTGGACGTTGAGTTTAACTGTGACTTCAGGTTTGCTGGCGCAGACGTAGCAGTTGGCGCTGGGCGGGTCCAGGACACAGGGGACCAGAAGCTTCTTCCTGAGGTTGGGACACTTGTTGAGGAAGATCTGCATAAAAGGCAAACAAAGACTGACATGACATGTGGAGGCACAACAGAGACAGCACAGAGGATTCTTCTCAGATTCTCAAGTGACACGGTTTTGGGTCAAAGCGCGTTAACACCTATATTAAAAAAACTAACTCTCAGATGCTATGTTTATTCCCATATTAAAACAGACTGCCAAAATATATCAAACCTTTCAATTCCTTTGAACAAATCTGAAACAATATGTAGATTACATACTGTGTCAGAAAACAACATGGCAGCTACCAGTGCTTAATATTAAAATCTGTTATTTATGTATTTATTTATTATTTTATTATATTATTACTACAACAACTCTGTCAAGGGGCTGCACTATTACAGGTTTTGTTGGTGTCACCATCAATCCCCCACAGCACAACTTTACTTTAGAAACACTGGAACTTTGGACACCTGATTTGTCCAACTCAGTCTGCTGTAGCATCATGTTGACTCCACTGAGGACTGTGCATTTTAAAAACTTTAAGATCCAAAATCAACCCGGTCTTTCAATCCGACTGGAAAAGTAAAAGTAGTTTGTAAAAATGTTTTAGCCATGGGCAAATATCCAGGTCCTGCCAGTTGTCTGGACTAACCTAACCAGTCTTGCGCGCTTGGTAGCTGAACTAACCGTGCGACAGGATTCCAGCTCCCCAGAAAGGATCTTCAGCCCCTCCAGCACGATGAGTCCAGCGATCACAGCGTTGGTTGTAGCAATAGCTGGGATGATGTTACCTGCCATGGCTGAAACATACAAACCATTATCTGAATGTGGATGTGCCCTATAACTATATAACAGATATCCCAAACCTATTTAGATCATGTACGGTATATTAAATAAAACACGGCAAATGCTACACGATAGCTTGTTTCCAGTCCAGCAGACTCGGGACAACAAACTTACATTTGACATCAAAGCGACTCTTCATGTTCATGCTAAAGATGTGCATACGTAGGTTGGCTGCTGCGGTAACAAAGTCCATGGCTGGAGGGTCATCCTGACAGAGGAAGAGGAAGAGGAGCCAGTGAAGGTATTAAATTCACACAAGTCATCAAAACCACAGTTCATATATCTGTGCAACATTTCACTACAGCTGAGTTGCTCTAGCAAGAAACCTGAAATGGTCAACGATCCCAGACTTTAAGCTCATTTTCCGTTAAACCCCTTTGTGTTTTTGACAAATGTTTGTCTTTCTCAGTGTTTTCTGGAAGTATGGGTTATTCATGACCCCAAGACAATTGTTACTGTCCCTCCTTCCAAAAGTTGTGATTTATCAGTGTTACGACAAAACCAAAGACTTAAAAGTTATGTTATTCAGTTAACATGTTTAATCGTTAAATAAATACATCCTGGATTTTTAAAAAAAACTAAACTAAAATGTAATCAAAGCTCCAATGATAAAAAATTAAAAAAGGTAATGGTTAACAAAATAATTTACCTTTAAAGCAAAAACTCCTGACAGACTGACAGGCTCTCTTTCCTGCCGACAGCCATTTAATTAAAAAAAAAAAAAAAAAAAAACTTTACACAGAGCAGCGGAATGGAGTTGCCTCCTACCTGATTGACAGGTCGCCACGGTACCAACTTGTCAATCACAAGGTAAGCCCGCCCTAAAGCATCCCCCGCTTTCTGGACCCAAAATAGGGACCATTATTTCCTAAATGAACATCAGGCTGTGTTGAAAAAGACTTGAAACTGTCGAATGAGACTCATTATGTCATTAGGAAAGTGTTTACAGAGATAATTCAGCTGAGAAGTAGCCTCATTTTACCATTATTTCTAATGGAACCGGACTTCTGTTTGCGACAAGAGGGCCCGCCCCCTGCTGGCCGTTAGAGAGAATGCAGGTTTAAATTGCATCTGCATTGTTTCACTTATCAGACCCAGAGGATGGCGCTTGATTAAGATTAGAGACATAACATTTGACAACCACTTGTTAGTACTCTTGATTGGCCAGCTGTGTGCACCAAGAGCTGCAAAGCAACTGCAGCATTTTGAGTTTCTTAGTGATTTTCTTTGTTTTAAAAGTTCCAACATTAGTTTTTACAGCCCCCGGGCCACTGGGCCACAGTTATTGTTGGGTCCTGAAATGTATATGTTCTCTTTTCATTCTTGCATTTTTAACATCAAGTGTGCGAACATTAATGGAGATCCCTTTTTGTGTTACCTTGTCCCACACCAGCTCGGCTCCTTCTCCCTTCTCCTGCAGCTGTGAGCGCAGAGTCTCCACGCTGTGCTGGAACAACTGGCAGTGACCCCAAACACCCAAAACCTGTTGGTCCTTCAAACCTGATCCCAGAGACTCCTCCTGAGGACATGCTGGGACACACAAACAAATGTGGATGAACATAAAGACAAACATAGAGTCTAAGACAGGCCCACAGTGTCTATGCCTCTATGTACATAATAATACAACATCCTTAAGTTTAGGGATTTTTTTCATAGCCAGGGACGTAGTCACACTGAGTCATGTTTCTTATGGAAGCAGACTGAAAACATGAGTAAATCCCTCCAGCTCTACCATGCAGTGATCTGCAGTAACCACCTAAAAACACCTGCTGTAAATCCTCTGTGATTGCTCATTATATGGGCAGCTTCAGGAGCCAATTTTGGCACAGCAGGGAGGAGAGGAGATGGAACAAGCGAGCAGCAAACAAGCCCCCAAACTTCATCCAGCCAAAAGCTAAAATTATTTCCGACATAAATATTGAAAAACAGACATACCACTGTTTTCTAGCTGCTGCCAGTCCAGCGGTGTAGGAGCTTTCCTCTTCTTCCACAGCTTGTCCATGGTCAGCAGGTACATGATGTCATCTTTGAAAAGCTGCAGAGGAGAGCCAATCAGAACCAAGCTTGTTACTGTAGATCTGTGGTGATAATATGCTAACACAGTGCACCTCACAGTCACTGCATGCCATGTACACAGTTTAAATTAAAACTAGTATAAATCTATGAAATCAAAACAAACCAGTTTATAACCAGTCACAGAGTTCAGCTGGTCAGCCTATAAACACAAAATTAAGGGCTGTTATTTGGATGTAAAGCTGTCGTTTCCCCTCTTGTTGTTTGGCATGAGAAAATACTGCAACAAAGAGAAAGACTGGAAACTCTTGTTCTAGCAGTGTAAAGCATAACACACAGTCCAGACAGTTAGAACCACTGGTGGGGCCCAAATAATAATGTGTTACATTAACACAAAGTCGCCCACACACTTGCATTAAGTTACAACGTCTGAATTTCTGAAGCCTGCACACCGCCCTGCAAGTTTCATTTGCCTGACGGCTACCTTGTTGAAGAGTTTGACGGGGTCGTATCCTGTGGAGCGGGCCCACTCCTTGGTAGAGACTCGCTTGATGTCCCCGTCTTTTTCTGAGGCTGTGGCGCGAGCTGCCGTCTCTTCGGGATTCCCTGTTTAGAGAACACACACGTCACTACCCAGCATAAACATGGAGTGAATATACCTCATTAGAAATTGTAGGAAAAAAAAATGCAATGCCACACTCTCACTCACATGCAGCCTCTGGGTCCGCTGTGTCGGGTGACACCTCTTGATCAGCATCCTCTTCGCCAAACAGCTGACTATGGTGGCAAACAATGCAAGATGACCATTAGAACACAGCATACTGGCCTCTGTTGTAGATCGCAAGGGTGTTTTCTCATGTTTGGACCATTGCAGCGTAATCGCATATACTCTAGTACTGGCTCTTTTCAAACGTGTGCAGAGCAAGACTAGTGAGGGATTATTGTGAAATGTTTGTTTTGCAGTGCGCTTGAACGGTGCAAGTCCTTAGATATGATGAGATTGAGCCCTTACTTGAAGAGATACTTGGCCCAGACGATGCAGTGAATGGGCTCAGATGGTGTGTTTCTTATGGTGCATCCTGGGAAGGTCTTCTGTGTGGGCTTCGGTTGGCACTCGTAGCACTCTGTCATTCCCTGGGGAATGAGGAGAGAGAGGACATAAGGGAATAAAAGAAGGGGGAAAAAAGGCAACAGAGAAACCGTGAGGCGTGGGGGAGTCGCTGCCCTTTGAGCTTTTATTGGACAGGAAATCTATATAATGGACGTTGTCGCAAGTAATAACAGATATGTGCATGTTCTACCTTCTTGATGACTGTGACTTGTCCCAGGTATCCAGCTGTGCCACTCTCTATCAGAGGGATGTCTGCCGCCAAACACATCCTGTTCACATGGTTACGGGCCGCTACAGAGACAGAAAGTGTTTTATTTTCCCTCTTCATTCGTATGTGTTCACATTTAGGAGTAACAAAGAAAATGTCTGCTTAGTGAGGTCACATTAGAATACCTCGGTTATCCAGAGCATTCATCACCAGCACAAACTTTCTGAAGAA
>JAPMOB010220425.1:0-12920 GCA_029875015.1 Lepomis gibbosus | reverse complement strand
CACAGAAGTGCTCTGTTTGTTAACAGAGTTGTTGAATGTTAAAATAAGGTGAATTAAATAAAAAATAAGGAACATCCTGGTTCTGTTTTTTTGCTCTTCTTTATTATTAAGTATTATAGACGTATCGGAGCGGGACTCAGTATCGGTAGATACTCAAAATCAAATGACTCGGACACGGACTCGATGACAAAAAAACCTGATCGGGACATCCCTACTTACAGTATACGATATATTTACTGTACTTAGTTGTGATAACTATACTTTTTACCATTTTTACAAGTACTAACAAGCACTTTTCAATAATGAGTTCACTTTTTCAAAACTCTTCACACTGTTAGCACAACAGAAGTCTATGTGGACCAAACTGAGACTAACTCTTGCCATGCATTGATTTACAGTAACACAAAAGTAATTCAATGACCACAGCTTTCAAAATTCAAGAATTATTTTCTCACTCAGTCATCCACCAAAAAAGCCATGTGTATCCACAGCCAATTTTGCAAATGCTTACATAGTCTTTTCAAAAGTGGAAAATTTATGTTCAAAACCTTACATACATTCAAATTGACAGCAATTTGACAAATTACAAACCCCATTGAAATACATTCAAAATCCTAAAAAAGATGGTTATGGAGACAATATTGAAATAGTATTGATTTAAATTATGTAAATGATACCAGGAAGCCCATCACACACCCCATGTTTTTATCTATGTGGACTTGGACAAAACAGGACGAAATTTGATTGCTAAAAGAGCTAGTACAGTGCTGATTTTTGTTTCCCTTGTAATTTTAATTTACTCTAGTTTGTTTTTGAATTCCTTGATGGCAAAGATAGAGCACAGTGAAACTTTTCCTGTTTTCCTGTTGCATCTCGATAACTTCCTGTTGTATACTGTTGTAATTCTATGAAGACTTACCATTCTTACTGTATTTCGTAATGGGAACTTTATTTACTGTAAAATAAGACAATGTACACATTTCTTATACTATCAACAATAAAAAAATATACACACAACCAAAAAGATAACAAACACAAAATTATTTACTACTTCAAAGATTCCCATAAAATGATGCATCTACTGTAACGCTATCTGTTGTTAGTGTTTTTTAGGTAATTGTGTTATGAGTGAGTGTTGCTGTTGGAGAGCTGGTGTTTTTGTAAAATAATTTTATATTGACACAACTATCCAGTGTTTTGGTAATTTTGGTGCATTTTGTGTGTCAAATTACTGTAACTGTTGTGCAAGCTGTGTGTTGGTACAGACAACAGTGTGAAAAAGTAAACCCAGTACTGAAAAATAATGTTAGCATTGTAAAAAACTGTAAATTGGAAGATGTGTTTCCTCCGCGCAAAAAAAAAACATTTTCTGTAACTACGTGCCCTGGATGATGTGTTCTCAATTTTTTTGATGTAGTGTCTAAAGAATGCTCTGTAGTGTTTTACATATTGACTGGCTGTGTTTATGCTTTGAATGCATTGTTTGATTTTGAGCACAGATCACATGGTTTTGAGGCATGTGTTTGATTTTGCCAGAAGAGTCAGGGGTTTTGTGAATGTAGTTTAAAGACTGGGGTTTGTGTTTAAAGTTTTGAGAATATGGGTGAAGGTGTCTGTGCCTGTCGCCGTCTGCCTCCGGCTTCAAGTAGCAGGTCATAAGGTCTTGGTCCCGGTTGGACTCCGGTGAGCCAGACCTGCTGGTTATAGATTGTTTTTGAGGTTGGGTGTTCTTCAGGTGTGCAGTTAGATTAAGTATAATGCATACTAATCCTGTCTTTTCTTTTGTTTTACAGACGCCCCCTTAACCTTAGTTGTGATAATTGAAGTCCCTTATTTTAGCCAGGGGTTGTTTCAGTTGTCTCCCTAACCGTCTTCAGTGGAGATCGTATTCCGTTTTCCTTTTTTTTTTCCAATAAATTTCTGTTAAACTTGAACTTGTCACTGCTTGACTTTCCACCCAGGAAAGTCAAGCAGTGACAAGCAGTTTCCACCCACATCCCCTGGATGCCACCGGGACGTTACAACTATATGTTGTATTCATAATAAGGAAAGGTAAGGACCTGATTAACACATCTATATTTGACACTAGCTCAAATACAGGGGCAGACTGGGGCAACAAAATGGCCCGGGAATTTGTCCCAGGTCAGCCCACTCAAGTTCTTTAGAGATCTTTATTCCTGCATTCTTGAGAATTTATGGAAGTACAGTAATTAACAAAATGACCCATTGAAATACATTCAAAACTCGAAACACCTATCTAGCTCTCCTCACGTAAAGTAATCACCTCAGCTGAGCCTTTTTAAATTAAATTATGTATGTACACTATAATTAAATTATAGTGTACATACAAGCCTAGGGGCTAGGTATAAAGTACAGGAAATATCCTAACGACTTTCAGCATCATAATTGTTTTTATATGTTATTCATTTAATACATGCATAAGGTTGTAGAACAATGACTTTAATCTATGAATGACAACAAACATACACACTCGTGTCATTTTTTTCTGAATAAAAATTACTTTTCTGTTTCTGTTTTTCTGCAATATAAAAGCAAGTTTGCACCCTACTGTGCCTTTTTAACCTCTCCCCTCTGTATGTTATTGCCTTGTCTGTTCCTCAGTACTGAATGTTTGTATGTCTAAATCCCAGCTGACATTAGCCGAAAGGAGGGGTACACCCTGGACAGGTCACCAACAAATTGCCGGGTCAGTTTAGTATTACTCTATTTTAAATAGTATATTCAAAATTGGTGGAGCAGAGGCCAAGGTATAATGACTTTTAGTTTCGAGAATTGGTCACCATCATTACGCTTACTTTTTCAGTCTTTGGAAAGCCAAGGATGTTAGGATTTGGGTTTTGTGCTGTTGTTTTTCCTGTGTTTATTTGATATTGTCATGGTTTGGAGTTTTTTAGTCTTGTTTATTATTTTGGTTCTTTCGCTTTTAGCCTTCTTAGTAACTGTCTTGTCTCTCATCTTAGTTCTCGGTCCTGTACTTTTGTTCATGTTCAATGTACTTCTTACAGTCTGTCTTAGTCCTTAGTCTTTTGTCTCCATGTTTTAGTATAGTCTTGTCACATGTTCGGTCCCGTCCCAGTGTACTGATTTTGCTGTCTTTGTGTTTTTACTTTGGTAGATCTGTCCTTGTGCGTCCTGGTGAACTTCACTTCCTGTTTTATTTTGTTAACCTTCTGTACCTGGTGTCCTTGTCTAGCTTTGCTTGATTACCTGATGTGTCTCAGCTGTGTTTCTCTCCCCTGTTGTATCTCTGCTTGCTTGTGTTTCATTAGTCCTGATTCCCCTCACCTGTGTTGCTCCCGCCCCATTCGCTAGTACCTGTGTGTGTATATTGTCCTCAGTTCTCCTCAGTCTTTGTCACGTCCTTGTGAGTCTTCTTTATGGTAGATTCTGCATCGTCTGTTGGTTGTCCTGCCTTGTTTCCTGGTGTTCCAGATTGTTCCCTGAGTTTTGTGGATTTGTGCCTTGATTTTCCTTTTGTTCTTGTTTTTGGATTTCTTTTTCCCTGGATTTATGTTTTTGCTTTGGAGCCACTTTCTGTTTGGACATTAGCCGCTGAGCTCCCAGCATAAGCCTGTTTGTCTTTTAATTAAATAAATCTTCGATTAAACTGCATCCTCTTCGCCTACGTCTGCATTTGGGTCCACACCTCCACCTTCACTCCTGACAAAAAATGACAAATGTAAAGGTACAGTAGTACTCTTCAGCAAACAAAAGCTGGCTGTGTAGTGCCCCTTTAAAATCTATTTGAATGTAAAATTTCTTACAGTTTTAAAGGGAAAAAATTATGTAGTTTTCAGTGGCCACTAGTGGTGCGGTTCTAAGATTGCAACCAGGTGTGTGCTCGCTTGAACTCATGAGCAAGTATAATCTGAAACACAACCACTTTCATACAAAAATCATGCAATAAACACAGGAACACCAGCATGCAGGCTATGGCTTTTCTCCAGACATGTGCAGGCTGTGTTACTTAAACGTTCCCGTCTCAGAGGCAGATCAACACCGGCGCTGTACTTTTCATTTAGCGCAGCGATCCACATATCGGCACAATCCTCCCAAAAAGTGACAGCAGCTATAAACAAACAGAGCTGAAACTCAGGAAAACTCCCACTGCAACATTACAGTAATAGTTTTATCAACTGTAGGTTGAACTAATCCATGCTTGTTACATAATCACGGTACATTTACTGCGTTTAGCCGTCATGCTACGTCATTAGCTCGCCTGCAGGTTTTCAGTAACCATCTTTACTATCTGTGAATCTGTCACTGGAGGCTCAGCAATGTCAGCACAGCTACCTGTATTGGATGATAATGAAACGGTCACTGAGCTGGAATGGATATTATAATCAGATTGTGTCACACTTAACAGTTAGACCACAGTAAGTTTACTCTAACTAATGTTGGATGGCTCTTCCTCTGTGTTGTGACCATTTTGTTGCAGTGTTTTATGTTATGTGAGTTAGTTACAGCGACTGAGAGTTGGAGAGGCTCTGTATCTGATTATTGGTAAAACCACAATAAACCTAAACTGAATGTTACGAAGCAAACAGTGGCAGGTCCGAGCTACTGTAGCATTAGCTGGCTGCTCCTGGCTGCATCACTATAGGCTAACATTAGTAAACCAATCACTCCACATTTGCTTTTGCCGTTAAATCTTTTCTTGCAGGGTAAATCAACAGTGGTACACAGGATAGTAACATGGATCGCATTAGATGGTGAAGTAATGTGGAAAGCAATATAACTTTGCACCGGATAACATTAGCAACTACTGTGTTAGCCGGTGAGCTAACGTGACTTTCTGTGTTTCTCCAGCTTTACTAATGCTCACTTTGTTCTTACTCGAAATCATCTGAACCTGTTTGGTCTGATGGGCGTCAGCACATAAACCTTTATTGTTGTTTTGTATCCTTACATGGAGCCTGTGTTTTGCTGTGAGCCGGTTGGTTTACGGTGTTAGTGGACTGAATCTGACCCGGACCTCACATTAAAAGCAGAATACTGGTGCAAGCAACAGAGAAAACAGGTGTGTGCTTCATTTCTAAGTGTATATAAGGCTATGAAAATTTGATTCATTTCATTGAAAAACTTACTTATAGTCCCTATTATGTATATGTGCTGTATCTCACCACTTTAAAACTCAAACTAACAGCTCATTCACAAACGTCAAGACAGTTGCTTGAATGTTAGTAAGAGTTACATTGAATAGCTGTTTGATTCTCTATCATAGGATTTTGTCTTCTATTTTCAGGATGGTTCTAGTAAGTACATTTTTACATTGCTGAAACACTGAAGGTGTCAGTAAGACCCTAACTACAAGTTCAACCTCCCAGAATTCCCAGTAACAGGGACACAGGGGGATACTTTACTAGGACGATTTAACTCAAAGGAAATGAGCCGGACAGAGGGGTACATTATTTCTCTTGCAGGCTCAATCTGCTCAGCAATTCATCATGAGTTTGAGCCACGCTGCTCAGCTCAACATCAGTTTTTCAACAAGCAATGACGTTTGGGCTGGATGGTAAGACACACAAACATCCTGATGGCCTCTCCTGTGAAATGTAGCATTAGTCAGAACTACATTTAAGGGAGGAGATGAGTGAGGAGCCCGGACCTCTTAAATGCTATTTAATCACTTGAAGCAGCAGCAGTAACCATGCAATCTAGCACTTTGACTCCCCCTTGCTGTTTATCTCATCTTAATAATTGAAAAGAAGGTTGATGGATGCGTTTAATAGCTGGAGAGAACAAGACCACTTATGTGGCCCATCAATCTCAACCTGCTAGGGGTTAAAAAAAGACAAGAGTCTTCTACATATCCTAGGGATTTGGCTGCACCTTTTAAGGAGCTTTTCCCAAATACATTGAGATAAATCAAGTCTTTTTGTGGGGAGAAGACGCCAAGACACAAAGGACAAAGAATGAGAAGAGGGAGGGAAGGAGAGAGCTAGGGCACAATAGGTTGTTGGAGGAGTGAGGAAAGATGAAGAGTGAAGATGAAGGAGAGCTGTGAATTCAAGAGAGTGAGTTTGCTGGATTTCTGTAGTGTAGGGTGTGCAGTGGATTTTAAAAGAAACTACAGAAATTACATCCATCCTTACCGTGCAACTTTGTGTTCAGGGGTACAGTCACAGGGAAAAGGGAAAACTGGGGACAGGCAGGAAGGAGACCGGAGCAAAAGGGTAAAGAGACAAGGGACATATTTCCTGAAAAGGTTACCACTAGTATAATTCATTTCAAGCTTATCTACTGTCTGATCAGAAACACTGGTTGTAACAGTGCAGACACAGACGAGAACCCTAAGTCCTGGCACCTGCTGTCCTCTTTTCATTTTGTTTACAACACAGAGAACACACTGTGTATTTCTAGCAGTTTTTTTGTCATGGTTTAACACAAAAACCTATCAAATGAAATTATTTTAAACACGATTTAGAGTCATGAATTACACCTCACCAAGCAGCAATAAAAAGAAGTACAATAAGAAAATGTTGGTTAAAGTTAAACTTTAATATAAACATATGTTTTCCTCAAAGTGAGATATGCAACGTTTCAAATAAGAAATACCACTGTCTTATTCTTACAAATAAAAAGTTGAAATTACTGGCAATAAAATGCACCACAGCTCAATTAAATAGACTCAGAGGTTTTGCTGCCACAGTCTTATATGGTCTGGTATGACTCTGGTATGTTCTCTTCTTGTGCTACTGCTAAACTGTACCATATTTACTATTACCCTGTAACTGAAACATATTGCCACAGTTGACCCTGTTAAGCAAAATTTACATTGCTTTAAATCTAACTTTAAACCAAAACTTAACCAACATAGTTTTACTTGCCTATAAGTATCTGTTGGCTAAATGTATTCATGTGGAAAACACTTAAAGATAGTGTCCAATTTTCTCATCACCCTGTTACAATAAAGGAATATTTTCATGCATTGTTTTGTATTGTATTCATGTAATGTAGAACCTTTGTATACTGCTTTCCCAATTAATGTTTCAAAATAAACACTCTGAAATGCCTCCCTTGCTTGCAGCATAACTGTGTCTGGCTGGCCATCTGCTCATAGCTCCCCTCCTCTGCTTTGCTTATTTAATAATATGACTGTGATGATATAAATGTGACTATTAAAGTGTAAGTGGTAAGGTATTGACCAAGAACAAGAGTGATATTAATCTAATTTCCTGGTTCTGCATGCTCAGGTCAACATGTTAATGATACCTTTGGTTTAGAAAATGTGCCTAAACTAGGGAGGTTTTTGGTACATTCTCAACTACTGTTACTTTTTTATACGCATTGAGGAGGGGTTGAGGAGGGAGGTTATGTAGCAGGAGGAGAGAAAAGCAGGGACGAACACCTGCTTGCAATTTTACAGAAAAGAGAAAAAAATCTCCAATCTGGGCTTGGATGGCTGGTTGGCTGGCATAGGAACAGGATCGTTTTTCAGATCAATGCGATATTAAGCCTACATAAACGCCAACTTCTCTGGAGAACTGGCCAAGTGCTGACATTTTTGACACATGGCCAGAGGCCCTTGTAGGTAGGGCTACGCTTAAGCAGAGAAATGTGATAAATGCCTTTTACAACTTTCACACTATTGGAAATTCAGCTTGTCCATATGTACATTCCAGGCAAAGCTCAGTGTCATAAAATATCAAAAGAAGACAAGCTGTCTATGCCACTGTTCAGCTGTTAAAGTGTTTGATGGGATTTAAAATGGGTTGGGTGACTTATTTTGGTGGGTCCCCATAATAAAAGAGATGTTAATCATCCCGTTGGGACAACAAATCCAGTCAATCCATTGTCTTTGTGAATCATTTTGACACTTTTTATAATCTTGGAAATATCTTTGCTTGATGTTCTGCAACATTAGATCTTAAAAAGATAATAGTACATAAAAGGGTGTTTAGATTTATAGATTACATATGCAAGGTATTTAACCTCTAAAACTACGAAGGCAGTCATTATAGTTCCCACATTCAGTTCCCTTTGGGTGCAAACTGAAAACCAGTTTTGATTTCACTAACTCGTCCTCTGAAATAAAAACTGTTTTCAGCTGCATGTGGTTGAGTGTCTGTGTGAATTTTTTTGTATGTGGATATGGAGATTCTTGCGGGTGCATTCATGTATCTGTGTACGTTCTGCACTGTATGTGTGCATGCATCTGTTTATTGGAGTATCCAGAGTCTGCTGTAGATTTGAATATTTGAAGCAACCCAAACCACAGTGATGTGGACCTCTGAGTCGGCACTGTCTCTCCATCTCAGGCTGTATTCTGACTTTCTGGCCTTGTCAAGAGAGAAGATATCAAAGGACAGCCATCTGGTTCTCCCAACCATTCCTCCCTCTGTGCCTCTGTCTCTGTCTGTTTCTCTGTCTCTGTTACTTCACATGTAGCAATAGAGGATTCAAGTTGAGGATTCTCTGAGCTCACTTGTGGGAAGCAATCTTGTCTCAATGCGATAATCGAAAGGACCTAAATATATCACTCCCTCCCAGGCAAGAGAGAGAAAGAAAATTCATATACCATGTGAGAGTGGCCAATGTAGGGAACTTAAACTTTAAATTTCTGTTCTAATATGTATTATTGAGTAATTTAACAATTATTAATAGTACATTTACTGATAGTAAAGCAAAAGTGTAGTTCAAAGACATGACTGACGTTGACTTTGCACACATTAATGCAGATGTGGAAATCTTACTGTGTTTATCCCAACCCTGACACAACAGCCATTCTCTGGTACACAAATATTTTACTTCACAAATGCATGCATGCACACACAAACCATTACACAGCTGTCAGACACACATACAGATCTCATCTCCACCTGGAAGCAGATCCTCCAGCATCCACGTGGTGAACTATTCGCAAAGCTTTCATGGTGACTGCACTTAGTGTACATTTCTCTGGAGCTGGACCACGACTTGCAGCAAGGCTGCTGCCTGCCGCAGCTCTGCAGTTTAGCCTATCTTCAACTGATAAGAAGAATCTTCCAGAACAATGCGTCCAATTGTGTGCATAAGGCTCTGCAGAATGACTGAGGAGCCGTGCAGAAATGCACACATCCAGCCTTAAGGACCTATGAAAACAAACAACTTTTTAGAACTATGAATGCATTTCTTTATCAGTGAGTTATAAGTGTCTCTCTAATAAAACCTCAGAGCTGCACTGTCAGAGAGAAGGGCGGTCAGTAATTCTTGTAAGTGTTTATTTAGGCAGACACAGATTTATTCTGATGAGCTTTAAGAAAGCTAATGAGCAGAAGAAGTGTTTGAGTACCAGCCAGTAATGTGGAAGTTTCTTGGAGAGTATCTAAGACATACAGTACATTGTGGTTCCAGGTCACCATATCCTATTAGGACCACACAATGTCAGGGGCATGCAATGTTATAACAAACCTTGTTCTCTCTCTAACATCAGGTATATACAGTATGCACTATTAGAACACAATTCAGCACCCTGGACAGCAAATATGTAATTACACAATGTATGAAAAATAAAATCTAAACTCTAAATGCAAATTTAAGCGCATAGTATGAGATCATTTGTCAACATTTGAAAACATTCAGGCACACAATTTCGACGAAACCCGGATATGATTTCACAAAATTCCTTGGAATTCATTTACAGTTAAATCTGTGTCTTTTTAAAACTGATTACATTAATTTTAAAGCCTGTAGTTATATAATGACCATATACTAATGAATTCAGGAAACAGCTTTGGCTGCTTAAACAGTGAAAAAGTAGTTTGTTTTTTCTTAAAGCAGCAACTCCCCAGAAGAAGCTGCAATAAACGGACAATCTTTCTGATATTCAGAATGTTGGTGCCTTTGTTAAATCAACCTGTTGTCAAGGTTTGTTATTTATTTATACATAATTTTGAAGGGCTGTCACAGGTGGTTAATATGCTGACGTGGTAACAGTTTTTACTCATTCCTTTGTAACTGCTCACATTTTTGTGTAGTCTTACCTCTGAGGTAATTAGTCACAAAAATTATAGTCAGTATTATATTTTTGAATTTTAAAATAAGAAATGTAGTTTATATTTTATCAGTTTCAATAAGCTTGTATAAATCACAATTTTATCTGAAATCTGATGTGCTGCACAACGTGGAGTTGTTGCTACAATCTCGTCTCTGACATGAGTTGCTGTACACGGGTCTCCACACATCTCGTTGCAGACATAGATCTCTGAACGCGTTATCAGTCAGACCACTTAAACACGGAGGAACACCAAGTCTCCTCATAATTCTCTGTAAATTTCTGCAAGATAAAGCTCTGCGAGCTTCCCTTTGTGTGACGACAGACACCAGTACATGAGTAGAGATGAAAGGATAGTCTTTCAACACTGAACGGAAACAAACAGGCTGAAGAGCTCAAGCATACCTCCAACCCCCTCCTCTGTCTCCTCTCTCCACTTCGCCCTCCACTCATCTGCTATGTTCTCTCTTTCCATCAGTCATAGGGGAGTCCTCCAAATCATCAGTCAAGCGTGCACTGGGTCGATGCAAGTATGTTAGCTGTTAATCGGAGGTTGCTTGGGGCTTTGTTTCCATCATCTAAAGTTACCTGGATGTGCAAGATTTCCTGAATTAGCGTAGGACAGAGTTTTGTTTTTTGTTGTTTTTGTAGTTTAGTTATGGCAGTCATAGAAAACTTCTGAGAGAAATCAATCACATTTTCTGCACACATGGAAAAATGTGTGCACTGTTTCACAAAAACAGGATTTTCATAGGCCAGAACAAATTACTATGACTACAAAATAAAAGGAAACCATTATACCACTGTCTAAACACACTACAGAAACACGCAACATGTGGGAGAATCAGTACGCACGCAAACACATACGGCAGCAGCACAAAAGATATAGTTTGAATATGGATATAGTTGTTGGTGTATGATAATAATGCATAATCATTAAAGGACAACGTAAGAGGACTGAAAAAACAAAGTACAAAGTAGAAATATTTTTGGGACTTTCCTGGTACGTGATTGCAGCACATGGTTACAGATAGTATCGCCATTTTCCAGAAAGTGTGGCTGCCAACAGTAGCTGACACAGAATACAGCCAATAACAAATTCTCCCATTCTTACTCACTGTGATTACTCATCCTTGCGGGAAATAATGTTAATTTGGATAAAGAATGTTAGTGGTTGATATTTTTTCTGCATTTTCTAACCAATCTGGAATTGCCAATTTCCTATAATGTTGGTGACGGCTAACTCCACCTGTTGGGAAGGATGTAAACAACCATGTGCCCTCTGTGACACGTGGCGAACTGCCAGCAAATAAACTTCACTGGGACAGTGTAACATGAACAAAGGTTCACAATATTTTCCTTAGACAACCCACCTCTCCTTTGTGCAGGTGCCCCAACAGACCCATAAGGCTCACCTGTGCAGTAGGCAGTAACCCACAGTACAAGGCCAGGAGGATCCTACACTGGCTTCACACCCACTAAGTCTGCCATGTTTAAGAGGTTGCACATGGTGGGGGAGTGTGTTTTGTTTGTGTTGCTGTTGATTAATGTTTGCTGTTGATGGTTAATGAGGGACCACAGTATTATATTCAGTTCCTCACTGAGAGATATGCGATGAAACTGACTTTTAATTGGAATGGCATTTTATTTGTCTGCTAATTTGTTAATAGGTGCAACAGTGGATACACTATCAGAGAAAGTCAATAACAAAGATACTGTGAGTGCTCAAATAAAATGGATTGCACCCAAGCAACTTGCCAGCCTTTATTACCAAATATGTATATTTTATTTAGCGTAAATTATTAGATATTATGATGAGCTATTTAGAGGAGAGGAGACAGTGTGTTAGTGTGATGGACGCATTAAAATCCCATTGACATACACAATGTTTGAACCGGAGCACTACATACCACACAAGAATATTCACACTGACTTGTCACATATACTGTTTCAGGAGTAAGGGGTAGCTGATAAACTACTGTAGCTGGTGAGCTAATGGCTAACATGCTAGACAGCCAGGAACACTAGCAATAGTGAGTAAAAAACAAAACATATATTGCATACTGGAAAGAAATTACCAAATCACAATGTACATACAATACTATATTTGTAAACTAAGAAAAATGTTAACAACATACACCGAATTCAAATTTATATCAGACACACAGAAACTCCCCTTTTTACTAGGAGAAATGCCAGAAAGCCAAATGATTGCTGCAAAACATATCTCCTCATAAAACCAACTGAGGACAACCAGAGGAAAGATATATATACATTAAATAATTGTTTAAAATTGTTTAAACAATACAAATTATTATTATTTACATTTTTTGTTTTTTTGATTTGTTATCTTAGTAAATGTCCCTTTATTTTTGTTTTTTAATTTCACATTTCATACTGACTTTTTTTAGTTGTTGTTTTTTATTTTATTTAATTGTTTATTAATATAAACACACTCACACACACTTACTTTATTTTTTATTTTTTTATTTTAAATTTTAATTTTTTATTTTAATTTTTTAACACACACATACACACTTACTTATTTTTTTATAAATATTTTTTTATTATTTATTTATTTTTATTTTTTACACACACAAACACACTTTATTTATATTATTTAATGAGCTGTATGAAATTAATTGTTCTTTTGTAATTTATTTGTAGCTTTGGTAATATTGTTTTACATTCATGCCAACAAAGCTGAATTGAATTGAAGTGAGTCCCAATAGCTCCTCAAGCTTCTTTATATTTTCTCTAATTGTTAACTGTCAGTTATCAAGCTCGTTAGCTCAGTCGCTAACAGTACAAGAAGCTCATACAGTTTATTCAAATTCAAAATGTACTCAATTTAGATGTACTTCCAACCCTGACCTCTTTCAAACGTCTCTTGCTCAATGTTTTAAAGGACAATTGTAACTGT